>JAKUCC010000715.1:1993-15304 GCA_030563365.1 Hemisphaericaspora xylanilytica
CATCATAGCCCTTGGTGATAGGTTCAAAGCAACCTATGTTCAATCATACTTGAATATTATTTTGCGAGCACATGGTACAACTAAACCCCACAAAAAATTACCAGTAATGGTTTTCTTGACACAATCAAATTAGAATCAAAAAATGATCATCACAACCAATAAGGAAGATTGCTTAATGGTTTTGGTCTCTTTTACCAAAAAAGGAGATTGATTCTGCCCAGGATCGAACTGGGGACGTTCTGCGTGTTAAGCAGATGCCATAACCAACTAGACCACAGAACCTTCGCTATGTTTTGTTGATCAAATTGTATTGTCACGTGATCTTACAATTTGCGGTCATTTATGACAAGAATCAGTCAATAAAAAACTAGTGGGACGGAACGCAACAAACGCATGAGTCCATATGATGGAGATTGGTCGAAATTCTGGTTTGGTCCGATAGTATGGAATGAGACTTTAACCCAATTTTGTAAGAATATGGGACGTATCCAACAAGAAGATGCTGTTCCTGTCCAGTTGCTGTTTAAAATTCGGTAGCGAGTGGACAAAACCGCGAAAATAAGTCATCAATAGTTTAATAATTCGAATCGAAGGTTTCTGTGTATGGAATCATCCTTGATGCTCTTCCTTTCCGTGGATCAATTCTTGGGCTAGAAATTCTATATAACGAGCTTGTCTCGGCTGCTGGCATGTTCTTTTCTCTATCTGGGAAGCGTTGGTATTATAGTCATGTATTCCTCTAAATTGACTTCGTTGTTTTCATTTGCTTTAATGTTTTGCAAGAGAGATTATGCGAATTTTCCTTATAAAATAAGCCTAAACAAATTTATCTTAATTACTGCCAACCTAAGACGGGATCAATGGCATTGATGGTTACGTTTGTAAAAACCCCGCATTTACAAGTCGATTATGGAATTAGATTTGGAACCTACTTGAATGGATTGGCTGCGAATCTCATTTCAAAAGTAGTCAATCAGGTCTGTGAGAAAATTTGATCCGGAAAAAAAGTGGTTACCCGGTGATTGGTAACGATTATAAATGAACCGAAAATTTTTTCTTGTGTTTCAAACCCGTAACTCATCTCTTCTCCGTTACACATTGACCATTTCTAAATGTATGTTAATACCCATATACAAATCCAATTAGAATTGCTAGATATTTTGTTTTGTTATGATGAAAACCTTAACTCAGCTCACTCAGAGTTCTCTGAACGATGCTGATAAACTTCCTTTTTCCAACTCATCAAGACTGATTTTTAACAAAAACGAAAAATATTGAAAAATTCTATAATAATATTGATTGACGTTTTTATACTAACAAAGAGGAGAACTATAGATCTATAAATATTCTATTATTTTGCAGTGATGACTGGACTCTTGGGTCTCAAGTCTTCAATTTCATTTGTTTGAGGTACTAAGAATTGTGTGAGGACTTTATTGTATCCGGCATTATTTGATTCCTTATATTTAATCATTGATTTTGCATACAATTCCTCTTGATACTTTGAAGGACTGAAGTTGTTGATGAGTACATCTGGGCCCATTATGACCCATCCAGGACGTAATTTAATATGGGCATTTTCTCCCAATTTCGATGGGATTAAATGTAATCTCCGGTTCGAGTTTGAAAAATTTTCAGCAACACGGTAAATCGCCTCAGGAACTGCATTGAACGTACCTTGCTTTGTAGGACTTTCGATTTGTAAATCTGTATCGACATTGCAGTGTATTAAGTGATTATCTGATGACCTTCTCACTGTTCCTGTGATACACATCCAACAATGCCATTGTTGCTTTTCAAATAAAGGAATGGAATCGAAGTCACCATTATCGCCAGGATAGTATGGTGATTTACTATCAGTAGGCAAGAAAATCAACTCTTCTGATCTCCTAAATTTCTTATTAAAATTATCATTATTTAAAAGATTGGTTAATTCTTGGATTTTCTGAGTAGTAGCCCAAATGAAAAGAAATCCTGGTTTTGAGCATAATCTATGAATGGGAATACTATTTAAGATTGGTAAAATGAATTGATTCTCAACTAAAGCTCCAATCATAATGACATCAAACTTTAATCCATAACCATCAATCCATTGATTTAAAGTGGGGATAATCTTACTTGAACTAACTCTTACTCCATAAGGTTGAAGTGCGTGTCTCTTAACTTGTTGACGTTTTAGTTGGTGTAACTTTGCTAATTTTGGATACCCTTCAATTGGGTTGTCGATGTTTCGAATATACTTTGTTGCTGGAATACCAGTATGTACATAATTGTTACAATAATCCAATTCATCTTCTTTGGCATTATATTTTTGTGCTACTCTAATATTTTCCTTACCTGCATTTTGATGCATAATTGGTTTCTTGATGGATCTATCTTGGTTTGTTTTGTTAGCAATTGAGGAATTGCGTGAACCAAATTTGTTGTAGGTGTACATGATGGCTGTAGATCAATGCTGTTGAAATTTAAACTTTATTATTTGGGAAACTATAAATAATGCCAAACTGTTATAAATTTATAACCCAGCAATTGAACTGTCACTTTGATCAATCCTGATGATTGATGCTGTTTGGGGTGTGTTTCAAGTTTATGACTTGCTAACAAATTGGAAACATCGATGTGTGTCAAATTTATTTGTGTGTGTTTCAGATCTGTTCACACTTTTTCGCACTAAACAAATTGACACACTTAAAAATTACCCTCCAAACATTCACACTTTACCATTTGGCTGCAAAAAAAAAAATAAAAAAAACAGAAGCAGAAAAAAAAAAACAAAAGCACTCATAGCAAATGGAGGATGTTTAACTTGTAGCACGAGAGCAAGAAAAGAAAAGCAAAAAAAGTACAGAGACTACTACACAGATACATATCCATTCAACTCCACACACTCAGTTTAAAAATTTGGAACTTTATAAAACTATTTCTTGGATTCGGTTGGTTGCAGGAGATGAAAATGTTTTCTAGAAGAAGACTTCCCTTACTTCTGGAACAAACTTCAAACCTACCTGGCAACTGTGAAGAAGTTTTAATCAAACGGGTACTTTCCCGTATCAAGAATTACAATCAATTTGTATGTTACCAAACTATCCTACTATTTTTACATTTATGACTACTTACTAACATATTCTTAAAAAAAGACTCAGAATAATTCATACCACCTAAAGTCAATTCAGCAATATGTGAATGATATTTGTCCTGAGCTTGAGAAACTATGTCAACTAGTTGCCCAGAATAACCAATCTCACCAGATTATATCGAGAATGATTGAAACTGACTTCTACTTGGAATTATCCCAAGTCCAAATGAACGAAGCAAATAAACAACTATTTGATCAACAAACATTTTTATTCAAGAAATTGGTTACTCATATCTTGGATGACAACTCCCGATTCAATCAATATCCGGAGAAAATCGGTCAATGCTTTGGGGTATACTTGATATCATTTGTTAATTATCAATCATTTATGACATTTCAATTAAACTACTTAAATAGACTAATTGTCAATCTAATCAAAATATGTCATAATCATCCAACAATACTTGATACATGGTTATGCTTCTCAGAAAACACCGAGAATCAACCAACAATTTATTATACACACCTTTCAAGACAGCTTCCAAATTCATCATTCCCATTGTATGAAATTGTGCTCCGACTTTACACATCGTATGATGAATATGAAAGTTCACAGCATCTAGTCAACCTTTTAAAACTCACAAATGTTTCCCCAACATTATTCACTTGGTTCTTGGATCATGATCATTTGGAAGATCTCTTTTGCGAGACATTGACACTTATATTACATGATTCCTTACAAAATCGAAAAATTTCCGATACACTCCAAGAATCGTTTCAAAAGTATATCAAATCATTCATTGATATCATGGAAATTAGTGCTCCTGGATTAAGCACCAAATTTTATCATAAATTCGAAACTGATTTTCTCAATAACCTCCTAGATAACCCACCAAATTCTCATTTCACTTGGTTTACATTCACAATCTTAAAATCCCTGGCCGAAAATTCTGAATCCTCATCATTCACTTTAGAACACATTCTCACAAATACGTACTTCACATCCTTTCTCAACCAAATCATCCTACAACAATATGAGATTGAAGATTTATTACACATCTTGTATGAATTATTTAGAGATCATGATGTGGCAATTTTGAAATTGGTCGGCACCGATGAAATTCCATTGGAAGCCCCCATTGGTATCAAAGACCTCAATGTCAAAACCATGATCCTTCATGACCGGAAAGTGAACCAGGTTTCTCGGTTATTACAAGACACATTGTTGAAGAATCATTATAATTCAATTGGGTTTTATTCATTTGTCCTGGACAAAGATGTATCCAAACTTTACCTTCATTCACTTCTTGATTTCTTCCCAAGGCCATATATATCGAATTTAACCATTCTACGATTGTCGTCAATAATGTTTCTAAAACTAAACATGTACAATAACTTACAATTCCAAAGTATTCTAGAATATCTCTATTCATGCTATTTATCCTATACTGAACTAATGACTCAAAAGGAGCAATTCCGATTCGATTCGGTTAAATTGTATAAATTACAAGAGGAAACATACATTGTCCCAAGCTGTGAGTTGATTGAAGAATTAAAAATTGACGATTATGAACCAACCACCGAACATATTGACTATCAAAATTTACAGCAAAACACAGAATTATTCAAAAATTTAATCACTGAATTATATGTCAATTGTAAATTTAAACACACGTTATTCAATTTTAAAATGCTTCCAAACCAAAATCCTTATCTATCCTCTTAAATAGTCAATTAAAATCTTCTTGTGTAAAACACCATAATATTTACCGTCCTTTAATAAAACAATCACTCTCGTGCCCACTCGATCGAAAATCAAATGAGCCAAACTTATCTCACTATCATAATTGATGAATATTGGATGATAGTCAATAAACTTGGTAAAATCAGTCAATTCTTCTAAAGTTACCACAACATTGACATAAGTGTCAGTAGGAATCGATCCATAATTGAAATAATCCTCCTCGGAATCAAAAACGGCCCGGATGACTTCAGCATTATGAGTCTCCCGTGGATCAGATACCGAACCAGCCTTAATGTCCATTAATTTACAGTAGATATCATCCCTAATATCATATTCTGAAGTGACTTCTTTGATTTTATCGAGACAAACCTCTAACTCCAGGAAATACATTAACCCAACACAAACCCCGTCTTTCAAGAAGGGAACACATCCATCCAAAAGACATTTCTCATTCAATTTCACAAGCTTCGATTGTAAAGTTTGGATAGAAACATAAGGAGAATCGGTCAAATCAATATACAATTTCTCCTCCTCATTGAACCGATTCAATAGCCTTGCCTTCATAAACTTGTTATCAAGGGTGTGATGTTCTGAAACGGTTGTATCCTCAGTAATTATATCTTTGGCAGATACGAAAGGATCCAATGGTTCGGTCTCAGGTGCCAAAAATGGATAATCATTCACAACTAGCAACGATTCATAAAGTGAATGTTTCTCTAATAAACCCCCTGACCAATTTGCAACTGCTATAGAAATGGAAATGGGGAGCACATATGTATATGATGAAGTCAACTCAAATAATATTGTGACAAGAGTAATGTTCATCCTGGTAACTCCAGCCATGAACGCACCTGCAGAAATCATCGCATATATCCCCATATCAACACAATAATTAGACCCTGGCTGGCATACCCACGTTAATAAATAACTTACATGGTTAGTCAAGGCTGAATATTCGTCTGGTGATCCACTCTTTAAAATCACATTGACCCATTCAATAAGCATAGCAAACAATCTACCATATAGGGCCCCTACAACCATTGATGGTACATAGATACCAGAGGGAACCTTTATACCAAATGTAATAGCAGTGAGAATAATCTTCACTGCCAATGCAATCGCTAATGACCATAATTCACTGACATATTGTTCCGGCGAATTTGGACATAAGCTCATATCCAATTCTCCAGGTCCACAAGGGGTAGCCAATTCGAGAACCAACTCGGTAGATGCCAGTTTTGTATATGGATTCCAAAATGTAATCAATCCTGTTAACAATGAAATACAGAAAACTTCAAAAATTGGATGATTATGAATAAGCCTCAACGTACGAAACTTTTTGGGCCACCACTTGACAAACTTGATAAATAATGCTCCAAATATACCCCCCGAAATACCAATCAGGACGAAAAGGATTAATTCCACTGTTTTCCAATCAGAAAGATATTCCAACTCAAAAAGGACTGAGTTTCCAGTGCCATATGGATCAAGGAATTTCAAAAATAATGTTGAAATAATGGCACAGAAGAAAACCTGAAACAATTGGTTAGATGGCAAATGATTATTGATTTCTTCTAATATGAACAAGACCCCACCCAATGGAGATCCAAATGCTAATGCAACCCCAGCAGACGCACTTGCTGAGAGTATTTGCTTCTTGAGGAATTCATTATTATTAATAAATGGAGAAATTCTTGTAATGATATTCCCAACACATGTTGCCAAATGAACATATGGTCCCTCTTTCCCCAAAGACATCCCTGATGCAATGGCAAAAACTAATGCTGTAGTTTTCGCAAGCAATGTATAGGTACCTAAAAACCGCCTGATCACAAACCCAGATAATATTGTTTTAACTTCGGGAACACCAGATCCAGTCGCTGTGTACATAACTCTACTTTGTACTCGTGCTCTATCATCATTCACCCCTTCATTTCTCGTTTGAGTTGATGTGTTACTCTTAATTTCTCGCAACCCATTCAGTGTGGTTGTACCCGAAGTGTCATTAGGAATCGACCCACCTGTGATTCTCGTGGTCAAAGTAATCAAACAAGCCGCAAGAGCTAGCACGACGCTCAAAGCAACATAAATTATAAAATCAAGTCTAAAGTAATGCAAAAACCAATGATCTCGAAAAACGTTTGCCCAACTAATCCAGTCCTCACACATAGGTTGGGTTTCTCCATGAATGTACCGTGGTCTAAATGCACCCATACTTGAATTCTGTGACAGTTGGCAGCATACTGCTTGACTAGCAAACCAGTTACTTTTGCAATAGCCCCCCTTTACTCCTACCAATAAAAATTCAAGTTTATCAATTGAAAATGCAATTAATGAGAAAATCAATCCAATCAAAACTATCAATATCCATTTTTCTAAAAAGAAGTATCCCTTGATATAAAATGGAATTCGTCTCAGCACCGCAAAGTATGATGAGCTATCGCTATATGATGCAAATGGGGAGGTCTGGTCATCATCCATCCAAAAATTGTGCTTAATTTGATAGTTTAACTTATTGCTTCGGACGTAGGCCTTTGACCAATCTATGGTAGTGAAATCGTTATAAAAGTTTCGAACTGAATAAAATGACTTGGGAACTATGCTTAACAATCTAGATGCAATTGATTTCTGTGTATACAATGATGTACGTTCGCTGGGTTCATCTTCAGGGTATTGCGATGGGGTTAACAAAACCGAACAACCTGGATCAATAGGAGATCTAATGTCAATTTTACCTAGTGATTTAAGTCTTGATAACGGTGGCATCGCATCTTGGACCTCTATTCGCGGGGTGCTAGGGACCGTTCGCGAGACTTTTCTAGGAGAACTGGGATGATTTGGGACATGTAGCCCTGGTTGTAAATTGGATGACAGCTTAAAGTTTCGATCTATTTTCTTTGCTGTAGGTTGGATGCGAATATGATCACTTGTTCTATCATCTCTAGAAGTGATTCTTGTTCTATTAGATTCCATTCCTAGAGAATCGTTCTATATGTATGCTTGAATTGTTTGAAGTGACCAAAGGTATTCAAAAATGCAATGCAACTTCTATATATATAAATCTCGCGATCTGGTTGTAAAGAGATGTGACGTAATCAAAGAACACGCCAAAAAAAAAGCATTCTTTCAAACAATCAATCTCAAAAATCAATTGTTATGATTTTCTTTGAGTTTCATGTTAGCCGATAATCGTGATGCAAGAACACTACGCACGTGACGAGGGACAGGAACCGACACAAAACTACACACAATACGTGGTCGTGATCAATGCATTGCTACCATACAATGAGAGTGAAACTCAGGGTTCGACACAAACGAACATTTCGTATTGGCTAAATGAATCCGAGGTAAACCTGCTGCTCAATAGCTCGTATAACTAGGATCCAAGATTCTATAAAATCCTTTCATTGAAATAATAGTGCTAATTTTATTTATGTGAGTACAGGTTGATAGATTCACTCTTGGGTGTCTGCTTAAATCCAACATTGCAACACTTCTTCTGATCCTGTAAGTGTACTTAGCTTGTGCTTTTCATTTATCTCCGGTTGAAAAATTACCCCGTGAATAGAAGATCGTTTGTTGCCATGAACCTTAAACTCTGAGTATCTTTAATGTTCCTAGTTAAAGAATATCAATCTCAATCAAAGCTTTCTGAAAGGTATATGTTCTGAAATCATAAGCCGGATCCTCGTATAGTTATAAACCACCGAATAAAGGAAAGAGTCCGAAGGTATGCTTATTGTCGGTGGCGGAATTGTTTTATTTTAGTGTTGATGGGTCGCATTATTTAGTACCCCTGCTGCATATATCACCTTCAATCATATTCGCATAACAAGCAAACCGCTAAGGAATGTCCTGAGTTTTAGAAAACCGCATCAAAAAGACTAAATATGACATAACCCATAAATGGTTTAGGGTTCGTTCAAGTTGTCATTGATATAACTGTTGTGTATAGTGGTTTTCTATTAGTTGCTGACCTCTAGGGTTATGAAAAAGTGATACGTCGATGTGAACAGATTTGAATGCATTATTGTCATGAGGTATCGTCGATGGATCTACCCACGGATTTGCTATAAAGATATACTCATGATGATGATGATGTGACTACCTCATTACTTATGTAGATGGACAGTGTGCTTCATTTGGGCAACGAATTGCGCCATTTCGATTGTTAATTCCAAGAATCTTATTTCGGCTCCGATCATGGAAATACACACTTTTCATTGTTTATGGAATTTTACGGAAATGAGATTTGCCGAATGTTGACTCCATGGGCAAGCCAACAAAATACAAACAAGCTTAGTTTCTCTCCAAAGCGCTATGTGGAGATTCTACAATGGAAAATACCGGAAGAAATTGAGCCTTGGGATTGTGAATGCCTTGTAGCAATTTTTCTTTCATACGATAAATCTATTGGAAGCAAAAAAACCTTATCATACTCTGATACTCCCTGTAACAGTTCTTGCATAATCAAGCTTCATATGGTTCTGTTTTCCGGTTAACGAATCTTCGTTGTATAGAAATGGAACCATTTAGACACGATGAAACGATATTATGGCACATCTGAGTTTTTCCGTGCTTATGATCCGTCGCCAAACAAAAATTTTCCAACAATGGGAACTAATTTAGATAAGACATGAAGTCGGATATAAACCAATACCGAACCCGACATTATTAAATGATATGACACAGGTATTACAGAGTCAGATTTACTATCTCATGTGTCTATGACTGTTCTACCAACAGAATAAAGCACCTAAGTATTCTCTTCCGAGTGATCGGAAAACAAAGGGACCTTATTGGTGTGATTATGGATTAATGAATTAGCTAAACAAGACACTCTTTGTTTTTTCACTGCATTATATAATTGATACGTCCGAATACTAGCCTTTACCTTCTCCTTTTTGGAGAAATTTGAGGACTTACAAGAATCTCTTATGTGTTACTAAGCCATTTTATACTCCAACTTGATCTTGAATATCCCGGGGTAATGAGGAACGGAATTAGCACATCCATTCTTCAATAGGTTACATTCCCCACCAATTCCGTTCTGTGTAAAATAATCATATTACTAATAAAGGAACTCCGTTCCGATAATATTTTTTTTCCCAAGTATTATTGTTATTATTATTATTATAATTGATACGCAACATTTTTTTTTTTCACTTTGAGGCACTTTTAAACGCTTGGTGGTGATGGAAAAACTTTCCAGACATAAATCTGCAGAGGTATAAATATTCCCGAAATTCTTGCAAACCAAACCCCCCCTACTACGTTGCTTTCAAAACTTTCTTTTCCATCTTTTTAAATTTATATCAGTCTATTATTGGAACCACCGTATATCATGCCTTCAGTCAAGAAAATCACAGTTAAGAATCCCATCGTTGAAATGGATGGTGATGAACAAACTAGAATCATCTGGCAATTCATTAAGGACAAGTTGATCTTACCTTACTTGGACATTGATTTGAAATACTATGACTTGGGTATCGAATACAGAGACCAGACCGACGATCAAGTTACCGTTGATGCCGCTAATGCCATCTTAAAGTACCAAGTTGGCGTCAAGTGTGCCACTATCACCCCAGATGAAGCTCGTGTCAAGGAATTTGGTCTTAAGAAGATGTGGCTTTCACCAAACGGTACCTTAAGAAACATTCTTGGTGGTACTGTTTTCAGAGAACCAATTGTCATTGACAACATCCCAAGAATTGTTCCAAACTGGGAAAAGCCAATCATTATTGGTAGACACGCTTTCGGTGATCAATATAAGGCAACTGACATTGTTGTTCCAAAGGCTGGTGAATTAAAGTTGGTTTTCAAGCCAGCTGATGGTAGTGAAATTCAAGAATACCCTGTCTACAACTTCGACGCCCCAGGTGTTGGATTGGCTATGTACAATACTGACGAATCCATCACTGACTTTGCTGAAAGTTCTTTCAGATTGGCCATTGACCGTAAGTTAAACTTATTTTCTTCCACTAAGAACACCATCTTGAAAAAGTACGATGGTAGATTTAAAGATATCTTTGAAGAATTGTACGCTACCAAGTATAAGAAGGAAATGGATGCTTTGGGAATCTGGTACGAACACAGATTAATTGATGATATGGTTGCACAAATGTTAAAGTCCAAGGGTGGTTACATCATTGCCATGAAGAATTACGATGGTGATGTGCAATCTGATATTGTTGCTCAAGGTTTTGGTTCCTTGGGTTTGATGACCTCTGTGTTAATGACCCCAGATGGTAAGGCTTTCGAAGCTGAAGCTGCCCACGGTACCGTTACCAGACATTACAGACAACATCAACAAGGTAAGGAAACCTCCACCAACTCTATTGCCTCTATTTATGCATGGACCAGAGGTTTGATTCAAAGAGGTAAGTTGGATGAAACTCCGGAAGTTTCTGAATTTGCCCAACAATTGGAACAAGCTGTTCTTGACACTGTTGCTAAAGACAATATCATGACCAAAGATTTAGCTTTGACTCAAGGTAAGACTGATAGATCTTCATATGTTACTACTGAAGAATTCATTGATGCTGTTGCCAACAGATTGAACAAGAACTTGGGCTACTAAACAGTTTGTATTTTCTCGCATTTTGTTAAATAGTTTATATATTTATTTCTCCTATTTATTTGAAAAGCAATAACAGTTAGATTTTTGTTAGTTTTATGAATATTCACGGAGAGCATGATGATAACCATGAGGGTTACTATATTAGCTCCTGTGTCTCTAATTTAAGTTAGTGTCGCACAATTTTGAATCCTTGCGTCATAAGGACTGAAAAAAAAAATGAGCAATAATTACAATGTAACTTTACAACGGGAAACACTAAGGTTCACATTCCTCCATCTTATCTGCAAAAAAGATCAAACGATATCATAAGACTACAATGAATGTGGGATCTATTTTGAATAACGATTCTCCTCCTACTGACAATGAAGCAGAATCTTCATCGCCCAAGGCTTCTTCCACTAAAACGTCGACACCTCCTACTTTGGGAACTTCATCAACAGACCAATCAATTTCAAAACCAACAATGCCATCTGTGCATGAGAGACATTCAATTACCAATATGTTGAATGATGCCCCATCGAATTCTGCGTCTACGGCTAATGATGAAACAGTTAGTGAGTTCAGAAGACCTAGCTTGAAGGATTCATCTCCAGTGATTCATCATGCTCCACCACCTCCTGTGAAAAGGAACTCAATTGCTGACATCACCAATGAGACAGACGTTGATATATCAACTCGAGAACCAATAAAGCCTACTGTTCAGGATGATGCATCGAGTGAAGTTAAATCAATGGACAAAGAGAAAGTCGAATCTCCAAGGGACGAAACTGAACCAAAGCCAGAAATAAACATTCAATCAAGCAAGGAAGGGACCACAGAGACCAGCACAAATGATGCCGAGATAGATGATGAAGACGAGTTGCAAAAGCTCAGAAGCACTCTTCTTTCCAAAAAACCAAAGCGTTACGAGACCCCTCCAATCTGGGCTCAGCGTTGGATTCCACCAAATCAACAAGGTGGAGAGCCTGCAAATAACCAGGATTTTGATGCAAACAATGGTGGCAACGTACAAGTACAAACAAGACTTTCAGATAAGCATATATTCGATTATACAACGACACGGAGTGTGGATTTACAATGTAGTATTACGGGAGTAATACCACCTGCATCTTTCACTCGTACCATTGCCGAGTGGATATTTGCCAACTTTTCCAATATTGAAGAAAGAAATCGTAAGTATGTAGAATTGGAATTAAAGTTTGGAAAGATCATGGATAAAAGGACCGGTAATAGAATTAATTTGGACGTGATTACTGAATGTATTTTCACTGATCATTCAAGTGTTCATTATGACATGGAGGTTGAAGAGTTGGCATGGAATGAAGTTCGGAAATTCTTTGAAGAATTAGAAAAATCGTATCAAGACGAACGTAAGGATAAACCAATCTCCAAAAGGAAGTTTAATATGTTAGATTCTGATACGACTGATTCATTCTATCAACTTGGAGGAAAAGGTGAACATATCAGGAAAGTTCGAGTTTCTAAAGATAATTCATTGGATCCACCTAGATATATTGCTATTGAAAAGGAAAGAATCTCAGATTTATATATTCATAATCCTTCCTCGATGTATGATCTCAGATTATCGCTTTCCTTGGAAATACCGGTACCTGAAAATAACATTGAACCAATCATGACCAAGAATACCCCCGTTTTAGTGCGAGAGAAGAAGCGTACCACCTGGACTCATGCACCTACAATTACTCAGTTTGATCTTACCAGAGTGTTAATCCCTAGGGAAGCCAAGAACAAACAGGGAAAGAAGATTGTCAGTCATGACATCAAGTATGAAGTCGAATTGGAAATAGATACTTTGGAAGTATTTAATGCCATTGATAAGATTACTCAAGGAACTGACAATCTTAGGCTTGAAGAATTAGTTGAAGTTTTTATTAATAATGCAAGGGTGAT
>JAKUCC010000716.1:0-15171 GCA_030563365.1 Hemisphaericaspora xylanilytica
AAAAAAAAAATAGAAAATAATTTTTGCGATCCATCGGGCGGACCGCATATAAAAATTTGAGTTAAAAGCGAAATAATAAAATATTTTTCCACATCAAATAATCCATCGGTGGTTTCCTGATGGGGAAATGTCGGGTGTAAGAATTTGTAATTATCCATCAAATATGGGCGTACCTAGATTCCACTTGTTCCTGAACTACACCCTAGTGGTTGAATTGGCTATTTTTATCTCAAGATAACTACTACATCCTTAAGATCTCCTATCTTGATAACATCGAAGCCCCTAGAAGGATATCCTCATTATTTGCCCGAGCTAGCTTCTCCCGTTTGTTTGTTTGTTTGTTTGTGTTGGTCAAGAATGACTCACAAAAATTAAAAACAGAGTTGAAGTATGCATCAACAAACGAAATGCGAATGATTTTAGATTCGGGGGGTTAGTGAGAGAAAGGTTCACCACTTGGTATCCTCGATAATCTAGTTTATCTTCTCTGCTAGATTATACCAATAAATATTGCTATCATCAAAAACTATAGCTTTACATAGTGGGGAGCAATTCTTACATAAGACTTGCTACATAGCCTACCCGTGTTCCCTAACTAGATAACAACATTTACAAATTCGGCAAAAGGCATAATTCTTCCGTCTTCTATTTGATAATTAGAACCACCCTTCGGTTTTAAAGAGACTGGAACAGTGGAATACTATGGATTTTTATTTCCGTCTATCGAAGGTAGCTCCGATTCCGACGATAACCAGTGAGTTTAGAAGGTGTCCAGATCTTCACCCATGATATTTTCTAAATTAGGTAATCGGAAAGTTTAGACGGTGGAAAATAACCCAATTATTTTTTACTTTATTTTTTACTTTTTTTTTTTGCAATTACTTTACATTTGCTGATTAATTATAGGGCCAGATCCAGTTCGGTTTGCCACCAACAGGAGAGTATTGGCATTTTATTGATGGGAAAACTAAACGGTTAAATCGGAGCTCAATAACATGTAATGAATTTTTCCTAAACAATATAAGAATTGCGTTATCACTTGGAACTAAACACAACAAAATGAAATGCGCCATGGTGGTAAATTGTTGGCTGCATTTGACTGCCTCGGTCTTTTTTTGGGTTTAAACAGAGGGTACTATCAGGGATATATTTCAACGAATCTCTCCAACAGACATCCCAACACTTTTGAACAAGTCTTTCCGTGTATCGTGGAATAGTCTCGCTGAACAGCGAAAGGAGGGAAAGAATAGTTTTGAAGAAACAAGAAAAAAAAGTTTAAAGATTTGCTAATGGAAGATACCGCACCCCCCCCCCTTTCTATGTAAATGTAGATCGAAATGTATATCATTGTTATTTTCAGAAAACAGTATCACCCTGAACGTTGATTCGATGTCAATCTGAAAACATCTACAAGATGCAAGATGATCTGATATGGATTGATCCAACCATAACAATTATTGCAACATCTCTGATAATCGTATATACTTCCCAATTAGACTGACAGCAACCTAAAATAAAATTCTGGATCTCAGAATCCATCTTTTGAAGATTTTAAGTTTACCATTCTCACTCCCCTCAGCCGCCACAGTTTCTGGGAACTGATAATACGTCAACATGATTTGTTATGTGTTTGTATATACTGAATTTGGCAATGATCGGTCCTATTTCTGTATATGGAAAGAAAGACCGGAAAAAGCGAAATTCATCGGGTGAAAGTGAAACGGCTTTAAAATTTTCTGGTTCTCCGGAAGTTTACTAATACGCCACAAATGAAATGAACACAAACCGAAACTGGAATCAAGATCATGTGATTATAAAAAAACCGCTCTCCAAATCTTCATATGAATATATAGCTACAGATAACTCCCTGGCTAACAAAATTTCGTTTAATATATATTTATGAGCTACAAAAATAATAGATTGTAAAGTAATAAATAAGAAAGTGGAATCACCTAATAAACATGAACAATAAGTCAAACCATCAAGAAATAAACACACAATACTACCACCAACTTACAACTTGTTAGCAGGAATGGCTCTACCAATAGTAGTAACATCGTCATAAATCAAAGTGGTAAGGAAATCAGAATATGCTTCAGCAGTAGCTTGTGGAGCAAAGTATTCAAGAGCCTTCTTGAACTTGTTTCCTGGCTTAGCAGTGGTGAGCAACTTGGCGTATTCTTCTTCCAATAATCTCTTAACGTATTGTTTGGTGACAACTTGTCCAGCATCAGTCTTAGCACCATGAGTAACCCATTGCCAAAGTTGGGATCTTGAGACTTCAGCAGTAGCAGCATCTTCCATCAAGTAGTTGATTGGAACACATCCAACGTTTCTTAACCATGCTTCAATATAAGAAATACCAATGACAATATTAGCTCTGATACCTTGTTCGGTGATCTTGGCATCTTCAACAAATGGAGATAATAAATCACGTTGGGTGATCTTCTTGTATGGTTGTCTTGGTGGTAAGTCAATTTGGTTTGGTCCCTTCATGTGTTCATTGAAAACCTTCAAAACAACTGGAACCAAAGCTGGGTGAGCAACCCAACAGGAGTCACAACCAGCTTGAACTTCTCTCAACTTATCTCTGGCAACATTTTCCAAAGCCTTTCTGTTTCTTTCTGGGTCATCCTTGATTGGAATTTGAGCAGCCATACCACCCAAAGCATGAACCTTTCTCTTGTGAGTGGTGTTAACCAACAATTTGACATAAGAAGCCATGAATGGAGATGCCATGGTAACTTGAGATCTGTCTGGTAAGATGAACTCCTTGTGGTTTCTTAATGACTTGATGTAAGAGAAGATGTAATCCCATCTACCACAGTTCAAACCAGCAATGTGTTGTCTCAATTGGTAGATAATTTCATCCATTTGGAAAGCAGCTGGTAAGGTTTCAATCAAAACAGAAGCTCTGATAGTACCTCTTGGAATACCAACGTAGTTTTGAGCATGGTTGAAGATATCGTTCCATAATTTAGCTTCTAAGTGATGTTCCATCTTTGGTAAGTAGAAGTATGGACCGAAACCTCTAGCCAAAGTTTCCTTAGCATTGTTGAAGAAGTAAATGGCAAAATCGAAAATACCACCAGAAATTGGTTGACCATCAACAAGAACGTGCTTTTCAGTTAAGTGCCAGCCTCTTGGTCTGACAATTAAAGTTGGAATGTGTCTACCTTCATCCAAGTTCAAAGCATATTTCTTACCGTTAATGGTAGCAGACAAGTTTCTTCTAACAGCATCATAAAGATTAACTTGACCATCAACTAAGTTGTTCCAAGCTGGAGTCAAAGAATCTTCAAAATCAGCCATATAAGTAGCAACACCAGAGTTTAATGCGTTAATAACCATCTTACGGTCAGTTGGACCAGTGATTTCAACTCTTCTATCTTCTAAACCTGGAGCCAATGGTGGACCAGTCCAGGTTGGATCGTCTCTAATATAAGCGGTTTCTGGTAAGAAGTCTGGCAAGTGACCAGCATCTCTTAACTTTTGTTGTTCCTTTCTGTTGGCTAATAATTGTTGTCTGGTTGATTCAAAAGCACGGTGTAAGGTTGCAACAAAAGCTAATGCTTCTGGAGTATAAATGTGCTTTGCATTTTCTGGGATTGGGCCCAAGATTTGCACACCTTGAATCTTTTCAGCGGTTTTTGGAAATGGAGAGGACATAGTTGTAATATGTGTTTATATAAAGGATGGATTGATTTAAGAAAAACAAGAAAAATCCAAAGTAAAGGTTTTCATCAAAGGGGGTAAGGTGGATAAATCGATCAATTTATACCTCCCCGGGAAACGTACCACCCTAGATACCTTTTCCTGCAAAATATTAAAAAAAAAATTATTTATCAATCTAACTTGTAAAGCTCGGAACGGAGAAACCAACCAAATCCACAGAGACATTTCTTGTTTGATTACGGTGTGTACCCCAGATTTGAATAGTCATTCTGTGCAACCAAAAAATAAAATGTCGTCTATCTGAGTACTGAGAATTCGCTTGAGTGGAACAAAAACAATAAAATTTGACTCTGGATTTGTATGGCCGAATTGTTCATGCTCCTTTCACTTGCGACTACACACAATAATCCAGAAAAAATACATGTGACTCACCTCCTCAGACATTGTGCTCCGATGGTCGGTTCCGCTGGTTTACATCCATTCTACAATACAGATTTGGGGGAGTCAGATGATTCAAACAAAAAAAATAAATCTTTTCTTTTTCCATTCAGTTGTCTGGAAAATTATGTAGAACCTTATTCCGCGGTTACATGCATTTACAAGTGGGTGGGTTTTACCCTGGTTTTAAGGTTTATCAATAATGATGAAAAACCAAAAATGTCGTATTCGGTCCGCAATCAACTATCTGCAGACCAATCAGAAGTTAAGAATTCCATTCTTGTTATTACATCACTGACTAGCAACTTGGTTTCTTCAATTCCCCATAGTAGCTGAGTTTTTCAGTTGGCCCATTGATCCTGTCTTACACAACTTTATATTCGGCTGCATTTATGGGGCATTCCATTTGTATCGGGATGTGTTGTCCGTTTATTAAGAAATTTACATTAAACCAAGCCTGTCTACAAATGAATTTTGGTTCCGTTATTCCGTTGATCGTGTAAATCTTTCGGGATATTAATTCCAGGTCTTTCATCCCCCCAGATAAATTGATAAAAAATACCCACAAAGAAAATGAAATGAAAAAAAAAGTAACTTGACTGAAATACAAAATGAAAAATTGTTTCAACTCCGAGGTTAAGAAAACAGTATTTTTTTTATTAATCTAAACCAAAAAATATTATTTTCACACCCAGTGACACATGAAGCACCACCACAGATAAATAATGTCCGATAAGCACGATGTGTATTCTGAGGACACCACAGATAAGATGATATAGTATATATATATACATAGTTCTCATCATACTACGGAATTGTCTATTTTCTACGCTGTTATAAAAGGTCACCATAATATTCAACTAAAAATCAGGTCAATTGCTCCCAATCTTTCCTAATAAAAGTTTTCATAAGGCTTGGCCCATTTGGTACCTTCTTGAACAGGACCTAATAATCCCTTTTGCTTTGGAATGTATTCGACTCTTCTATAAGAGTTCAAGTTCTTTCTCAAAACAAATTGATAACAAGTGGCAGTACCATTTCTACTGGCAACAGTAGAACAAGCTAAGAAATATTCCCAAATTCTGTACCATTTGGCACCATATTTGTTGACAACCTTATCCTTGTTACCGATCCAGTTTCTGTACCATCTCCATAAAGTAGCAGAATAATGAACACCGATATTGTCAACACTGACAATTTCAAAACCAACTGATTCTAAACAGGAAGCAACAAACGATAATGGTGTGGAAGCATCGGCACCTGGGAAAATATACTTGTTCATAAATAAACCCCAAATCAAATCTTCATACTGCCAGTTCTTTCTTAACCCAGCATATTGCAAGTAGAATAAACCATCATCTTCCAAGGAATCATGGACTTGTTGCAAGAAAGCAGTGAATCTTCTAATACCAACGTGTTCAGCCATTTCTAAACAAGTAATCTTGTCATATTTACCATTGGCCTTTTCCGATTTTGGTGCATCACGGTAATCGACACAGACGATACGAGATTGTTCAGAATCAACACCATAATCGTTCAATAAAGTATTACCCCATTTAGTTTGATTCTTACCTAAAGTGATACCGGTAACCTTGGCACCGTATTGGGAAGAAGCATAAGTAGCCCAAGTTCCCCAACCACATCCTAAATCTAAAACGTGTTCGCCTTCCTTCAAGTCAATCTTGTCAGCAACAATCTTTAACTTGTTATCTTGTAATTCTTCCAATGTTTCTTCTTTGGTGATATCACTAATGACACCAGAAGTGTAAATCATTCTTGGACCTAAGAACCAAGTGTAGAAATCATCACCACGGTCATAATGTTCTCTAACTTGCTCTTCATCTTGAGACTTGGAATGCATGATGACTTCAGGGATCATACCTAACAAAAAGAATCTGAATAAGGACAAAGTAAATTGGAAAGTACACCAGTCATGCTTGTATTCTAAAACATCTAAACAATCACCTTTGAAACTAACCTTACCTTCAAAAAACAAATCTTCAAAAGTTTCGAGAGGAATCTTCTTACCTCTACCATTATTGGAAGTTTCGTATTTTGCCTTCAATTCTTCAGTGTGGAATTCTAAGTAATCGGAAATAGGACGATTTGGGTATTTGACCTTTTCGTTGATTCTTGGAGAAAAGGTGGACATAACCGTCCAGTAAGCCATCAAAATTGGAATAGCAAGCAAGACAACCAAAAATATCCAAGTCTTAAAACCTAACCCGATTTTACGGACAATGTACCCTGGAACAACAGTAAGAATGGCAATTAACACAGTGTTGGAAAAGGTAGTAGAACCTGGACCATCGGCTGGTAATGGTGCATTATGAATTGCTGGTGAAGAAGTAGTCCAAACACCACATTCGTCAGAAGCTGGTGCTGGAGGCTTTGCTTCTGGTGTTTTAATAAACTCAACAGTTTGCAACATTGTCAATTGAACCTATGCTTGAACGATATAAATTGAATTGTTGGAAAACTTTTTTATATTTTATATTTTTTTGCTATGGATTGAAATCTTGGACGTGGCTTGATTAGTTACACTCGTTGATTTTTTTTTCAAAGCGGAACGGATGAAAAAATAAAAAAAGGGAGCAATTGTTCACTTTGTTTTGTATGAGTGTAAGATTTTCTTTGTTTCACAAAGGTGTTGATCTCAACTGGTTTTTCTTAACTTGAACTGAGGGGCGAGGCCTTTTGTTAGTTTAAAATTGCTGCCGCAAGTACAACAACATTGTTGTTTAACACACTAAATCCGAACGCACCTCGAAATTATTGACACGCGCGCTTCAAATCGCAAATAGAACCAAAAAAAAAATATTCATTGGTAGTATAAAGCTTGGCTTCTAATTTTGACCACATTCTAATGCGGATGTATAGCCAACTAAGATTATATCCCGGTACAGTCGGCTCTCTTTCAAATTCCACCCATAGTATTGGCATGCAAATAGATTTAAGCTGTTTAGTAAATAAGTCTCTACCTTGAATATATATGCGTACACTTTGATGGATTTGTATTTTGTGGTTCAAGTGATTTTGTGGTTATATAATGGAATAGGATGAAAAAATACATCTATAATATAATCATGAATGCAATAACCGCCTCTTGTCATCACAGGTCTGTGCTATCCATAGGTCACCAGTTGTAATTGTTATTGTCGAGAGGGGGTTCGCTTTTTTCAGAAGCAAGAGTTCTAATCTTCACTTATTCCAAATTAGCTTGTCGATATTAGGTAATTGGCATATCGGCCCGAGGGTGTATCAATGTTATTTTGTAGAATCTTATCCTTACCTAATTATGTTGGAAGACCTTTATTGTAATGATTCATATGGAGAGCAGCAGCATATACTAGCAAGATAGTTACCTCCTCCAACAAGTTTGTAATATCAAGTTTTTTTGCAGCAACTTTTGCTCTTTTTCTGGCAAAAAATTCAACAAACTTCATCAAACATTAACAAAGCCTCCGAACAACAACCCCATTCTCCTATTAAACTACTTACTATATATGAAACAAGTATAAGTCTTACTCATAAGAACCGAACATTGGCAAAAGTGCTTGCAAGAACTGAACTTGTGTGTGGTTGATTAATTTTGGTAAGTAATGCACGACCTCTAATTTACGAAAAAGGTTAATTTTCTTGTTGATCGTTTTTTTTTTCTTTCATTGAAGGGGGGTGATGAAGATTAAGCGCAATAAACAACCAAAACAAACTTCAGGGGGACGGTTTACTTTGTTGTCGATTTAATTTCAATTGATTGCAAAAAAATTCAAATTCAATCAATCACATACAAGTTGGATTCAGGTTAAGCAACTAATAGAAAAGAGAGTACTGTGCACCATACAGTGAATTACGTGACAGACACCATTATAGTCATTGGCAATCAACATCACCACATATAAATCAATCCCACTGACATATATAGGCAATGCCACAAAATGGAAATGAAATCATTCTAATTGATTCTGATTCGGATGTATCGGATTCGGAAGTGCCTCCAAGTAAAAGACACAAGCCATTTACCCACGGTACGACCACCAATTCTACCAGTTCCCCACAAATTGACACCAAGAAATTAACCATTACACCATTTCAAGATGACTCTTCCGACGATGAGTATCCCACTGTCGACAAGAAACAAGCTCAAGCACAACAGTTTCCAAGTAGCCGTATAAAGGAACATTATTATCACGATGAATTAGATGACGATGTCGAATTTTTATCGATCCCTTCTTCTCGAGCTCCTACCCAACAGGTTGACATGAATGAAAGCGATAGTGATGATGATGAAAACGAAGTTGCTGTTGGTGACGATGACCAGGAGGTTATCGAAGGTGAACACCTGCAAGGGAATCAAAGCCATAGAGAGAATGACTCCCTTTATGATTCTTCTGATTCTGATTTTGAACAAATCTCATTCTCAGGATATGCATCGCCAGAAACCATCGCTGAAACCAGAAAGTATCTAAAGACACATGGTAAGATCAAATTTTTGGAAAAATATTTTCCAACTTCTGCAACATCGGAAGATATAATAAGATTAATTATCAGATTAGGGTTTATGCCGAGAAATTTGCATACGTCAAGTATAATGGATTTGGTCAACATACTAAACCGTGCTATGATAAAAGTTAATGCCATACGAAGTCGCTTGGATAACGTCAAGACTTTCGATGATGCAATCAAACTTATTGAGAAGAGCAATAATATATTGGTGATAACAGGTGCAGGAATTTCAACAAGTTTGGGGATACCCGATTTCAGATCGTCCGAAGGGTTCTATAATATGGTCCAGCATTTGGGATTAAGTGACCCTCAAGAAGTATTTGACTTGGAAATTTTCCACTCCGATCCAACTTTATTTTATTCAATTGCTCATATGATTTTACCACCGGAAAATATTTATAGTCCATTGCATTCATTTATTCAGCTTTTACAATCAAAGGGAAAATTATTGAGAAATTATACCCAAAATATTGACAATTTAGAAAGTTATGCAGGTATAAAACCAGAAAAATTGATCCAATGCCATGGTTCCTTTGCAACTGCTACTTGTGTAACCTGTGGGTATCAAGTTCCAGGAGAAAAGATTTTCCCAGAAATAAGATCCAAACAAATCCCATACTGTCCAAATTGTGAAAAGGTTAAAAAAGCAAAGTTGAAAAAAGATGATGATTATTACTTTGCTGAGAGTTTCGGAGTATTCAAACCGGACATTACTTTCTTTGGTGAACCATTGCCGAAACTGTTCCATGATAAGATAATGGAAGATATTTTGTCGTGCGATTTATTGATAAGTATAGGAACTTCACTAAAGGTAGCACCAGTTGCCAATATAGTTGACAAAATCCCCCAGCATGTTCCACAGATCCTAATCAATAAGGATCCTATAGATCATTGTTGCTTTGATGTGAGTTTGCTTGGCTATTGTGATGATGTTGCAAGCTATATACTGAATAGATTAGGCGAGACCTGGAAGCTTCCTCACAAGGACTATGAATCAATTAGAGGGACCAACGGAAACAACTTGGAAATTGTGTTGGAAGATGAGCATTTACGAGAGTATCAGATTATTAATAAAGCTAAAACAGCCATTGCCACCGAACCTATTAATAAGACTAAAGTGGCGAGTGACGCCGAAACTGCATCCATTTTAACGGTGGAAAACACCCCGTTATATGAAGACCCTCCCCTGACGTCGGCAGCAAATACACCTCCACTTCGTGCAGTGCTGGACTCCTCAGGGGAATTTCAATCAACCACGAGAGCATTCCATGTATAGCTTCTGTAATTATATATAAGAACTGGATTCTTGTAACATTTTATAAATATTAACTTAATTTGACCTTCTCTGTACCAAGAGAATCATAAAAAAATACTAGTCTGTGGTAACCCTCCCCTCACAGAGTTCCCCTCCCCCTTAAAACTTATAAGGTCAAATAATAGGAGATTTTATCCCCACGAATTACGATACAATCCTTCTTCAACACCGGATGTGTAAATTGCTGTTGTAATATAAAGGGTTGTTTTCCTTCTATGTCCACCTACCAAGGAGAATCCTACCAAAAAAAAAAGTGTTGCATCCCATCCCTAAATTTTTTTTAACAATAGTAGACAAGTTAAGCGATCTTCACCACATCACCTTATTACAGTAACCTCAAAATGAGATTGCCTTATCAGCTATTGCGATGCCTGGCCACGACCGGACGAGTGGTTCTTCGCAACCAAATAACGAAAAATGGAATAGTATACACCAGAAGATACAATAGTTCCAAAAAGAATGAAAAATTACCGGATATGGGAGATCTTGAAATAATCCAAGAACAAGCAGAAGTGCATAAGCATTTGATTGATGAGAAGCAAGATGTCAAACCTTTGTTTAATGATTTACCAGATTTGGAATCAAAAGATCAACCAGACATCCCATCACAACCAAAACCAGAAATAAAATCAGAAATCGATTTTGATTCAGGGCTAGTCGATGACTTGTCGAATAACAAGGACTTGTTTGACCAAAATAAAAAGATCAAGAACGACGAAGACATATCCAAGGATGACTTGTTTCACAACTTTGAAGATATTTTCGATGAAGGGTCTTCTCGATCTAAGGACGACGATTTCGGGATTAAGACGTCTGAATTGAAAAACACATTGAATGAATTAAACCCAACCACCAGTCAACCAAAGTCAGATTCAACGATATCCTGGGATTTTTTGACCAATTCATCTGAACCATCAGAGGACGTGACCTTTGGAAGTTCATCAGAAGGTGCTGACGATTTTCTTGATCGGTTAAGAAAACAACTAGATGTGTCTTCTAAGAATTTGGAAGATGCTGACAGAGTATCATCTAAATTAACTGAATTTATCGATTCCGCCTGGGAAAGAAGTAGCGGATATCACAAGGATGATATACCAACCGACAGTGATTATTTCAGCCGTGGAAAATCTTCAATGGCAAGGGAATCTAGGTCGATGACTTCGGCATGGGGTATATCGGAAAAGTTTAAACGTACTCTCCATGAACAGACACGCAAGGCATTACAACCTTCTTTACAAGTTTTGGATTCGTTAAAGTCAGCCAAGGAAGTTTATGTCTTTATGACCGACGTACTTTCAGCTGCAAATTCTCAATTGCAATCAGCTAGTTCCAAGGGCAAGGACTTGAATGATGATATGTATTTGACTAATATTTTCACTGGTGAAGGCAGTAGGGAATGGGGGAATGTGCATATTGATTTGATTAACAAGATCAGTGCATCTTCGGAAGCAACTCCAGAAATGCCGGCATTCAATGCGTTAACTATCCCAATGCTTCTTAATCATGCGTTCAAGTTATTGACATTTGAATACAAGAATCCGGGATTGACATTGTCCTTGTTTAGGTGTATTAAGAAGGATGTGAATTTATATGCGTTATCTTGTAATGAAGGAACTTATAATGAAGTTCTTCGTGCTACCTGGTTATATTATGGCCATTTCGATTTATACGAATTTGAAAAGGCCTTTATTGAGATGGGATTATATGGACATAAAATGAATGAAGAGACTTATGCAATTCTTTCAATTGTGATCAAGGAAGCTGAATTACTCGAACGAGGAATGCTGAAGACAAACCAAACGTCAGCCGTCGTTACTGATGAAAGCAGACTGCGTTTAAGATTCTTGACTAGATTACTGCATGATTTGAGATATCGTTTGGATAAGGAACGAGAGGCAGAAGGAGGATATAGGAGACACCAATTTGATGATAGACCTAAAAGGTACGGATCAGAATATTTCAATCAAGTAGACTAGAGAACCTGTTGAATGATGACTAATGTGGTAATTTATGTATTTGTATATAGTGAGTAGCTCTTCATTGAGAGTTAAAGTACAGTGAAATATTTGTAACGTAATTTTACAGTTTGTATGATAACCATCCCCCACGCTCCCCCCCAAAAATAAACAAAATAACAGATTGGCAAGGTACACGACCACAACCAGCATAAACTTTTTTATGTAACTTGTAATTCCATAATTTAAAGTTGTAAATGGGTTGAGTAACCCGCACTTCAACCATATATAATAATAGCAATCATCAAACGGTTCTAGTTACACAAACATGCCTCAACCAGGACAGTTTATAGACGCATTCATGAAGACACAGCCAGACTCAGCTAATAACTCCGACACGATACTGGGAGTATCCGACTCGGGATCTCCAGCTTCGCCATCCGATGGGTCAAAGCACTCGGTCCACCATCTCCCCAGTATAAATGTCAGTGGACAAGACCAACAACATGCCGATTTAGAGCACTTGTTGACAAATTCACGGGATATTAAAAAGCAATTATCTCAGTCGTTTCAAGGTGGTGCTGGTGCCGGTGGGAGCGGTAGTGGTATTTCCCGTAGTGGGATAAGCAAACCACATTCAAGAAGAAATTCCACGGTGATAAAATCAGCGGGACCAAGTGATAATGATAATGATGAAGGTGAGGATAAGCTTGGCGAGGGGAATGAACGAAAGAGAAGAGATAATATAAATGAAAAGATCCAGGAGTTGTTGACATTAATCCCACCTGAATTTTTCCAGGATGGATCCAAAGAAGGGACGACCCCCGGTGGAAGTTTTACAAAGGAAGGAAGTGAAGGTGCTGGTGGTGACGATAAACTGAATAACGAGAATGAGGAAGGGAAGACGGCGGGAACGAAAGATGGGAAGCCAAATAAGGGTCAGATTTTGACCAAGTCCGTTGAATATTTACAATATTTGCAAAATTTGATTGATGAAAATAATAGAAAGGAAGTTGAATTGGCAATCAAATTAAGAACTTTGGAATTGAAGAAGACTAATCAATCGCCTGACGTGCCGATAAGGATTGGGCACACAAGTGCAGAAAAGGCATTAGGAGAGATTGGAGTTGGTCCATGTTCAGAAGAGTATTTCCGCAATGTTTTAATAACTAGTGCTAATGCTGCTAAATCATCACGAAAGAATAATGCAAACTAATGTCTCTATAATCTTATACAATTTCTTTTTAAATAGATAACGAATTTTGGTATAAACTAGCACATCGCATTGGTATAAATTAGGCGCATGGCATTTTATGCATTGGTTTTTCTTCCTAATCTTTCTCGTTCATCTGCTTGTTCAGTCAACATATATGCTGGGTAATATTCTTCACAATCGTCACAATCCTGATTCTTGTCAATCTTTAAGAAGGGATTTTGTACCGTTGTATGAATTCCTCCAAGACTTGTGAATCCTTGATCATACATTTCACAATATTCAATATCACAACCAAGCAAGAAATCCCAAACGTCGACATAATTCCAATGTAAAATAGGATGAATTCGTAAGAAATCAGGCCAATGATGGTCCGTGCGTTGTTCGTATTGTAAATCTTCTCCATATGGATCGGTATATCTAATTCCGACAACTACCGATTTTATGTTTGTATTGACCTTTTTGAGATAATATTCAAATCCTTCCTTCAATGATGATTTGATAATGATGGGATTTAAATGATAATGTTCAGTTGATTGATGTATAAAGTCGGTTAATTCTGGGAATGGAGTTTCGGCATTAATGTATATTGAATCTAATTTATAATCTGCGGGCAATAGATTGAAGGAAGGATTCTCCACAGATGAAGAAGAAAACATTTTATGTATAGTAGCAAGTAATAATACCAACATCACAAGACAGTCTTTCCCACCGTTATACGAAATAGCAATTTCTTCAAGACTAAGATTAAGTATGTTAGTAATCAAGTTCTTGTAGGTGAAACGAATCATATAATCAAACATACCCATGTAAACCGATTGACTGTTCAAGTTTTTCCATACTTAAAATCACCTTCTCCTTTACTCTTTCTCTTAACTCGGGATCAAACTGATAGTCCTTTCTCTTACTAGGAATAGGATACCATGCCAATGTGTCATTTAAATAACCTTCGACAAGTAGATAAGCATCTTCACACTTTTTTAGAAAGATGTGTTGTTGATCTCTGGTTTCTTGATTTACTTGGGAATGCATTCTTTTAACTAGGTATGCTATTAATGCGATGAGAACGGTGATATATAGTAATTCTATAAATGGACGTTTGCGAAGTTTGACCATAATTGCCTGAACAAGTCACCCACACAACTAAAAGTATGAAAATTTTCCGGGGTGAATTGGACACAATGGAGCAATTGCGAACAAAAATCCGGAAATATCCGAAATGGAAAATGGAAGAAGCAAAGAAACTTCTACACACTAAATTACTTAATTACTTAATTAATTAATTAATTAGGAAATCCGCAACTCTTACTTAAACATAAATTGTAGAAAGTATTCCTTTGTATCTCGATCCCAATACCACCAGTATGTATCGGACATCGAAGAGTTATCTTGTGGTTTATCAATCTCCTTATTATTGGGTATCACAATAGCAATATTATCATATGGTTCAGCTGATATCACCAAATACTGATAATCATTGGGTTCAATATCTTCACGATCATGGCCACCTTCTTCTTGTGCCTTCACTTTATGGATGAAATTAATCGAAGTGAGTTGATTCTTGGAGGTTAATTCGTAGTATGACATGATTCTGAAAAATGGTTCCTCCACTCCAATCTTGGGTAGTTTAACATTCACCAACAACCCTACTTGTAAAGTATCTGGATCTCGAATCTTTGTAACCTTGACTTCAGGTTTACCAATTTTCTTCCAACTTCTCTTTTCAACATTGCTTATACTTGTTATTGACGATATCTTATCTTGTAATAATTGATTATTTTGATTATACTTTGCATCCAATATTCTTCTTCTTTCTAAATTCAACTGATGTTTTCTGCCCCCCAAATGGGATATATAGGAAGCTTCTGCTACATGAGTTGTCAAACATAATTTACATTCAAGAAATCCCAAGTGATTTCTAAATACATAAGGATCATTATCTAAATCAAGCACATGAGTCGCTAATAAATCTTGAATTCTCTTTTTTGTGTGTACTTTTGTTTCTTCAGTACCTGCAATGGCACCTGCACCCTTCTTTGCATTAACTCTATCTGAATAATCCATATTTA
>JAKUCC010000717.1:0-14991 GCA_030563365.1 Hemisphaericaspora xylanilytica
ATATATAAATACCCTCGATAATCCCCACCCACCCACTACCCACTATCCACTCTCCACTCTCCATTCTCTTTGGTTCATCAATACAGGGTTCAATTCATTCATTGTTACATTTAAACCTTACCTTTCCTTTCCTTAAACAACTATTACCCCAAGTACTATGTATACTGAACAGATCAATATTGCTACATCAAACACAGAAACACCGGTTATTTCTACTGCTAACGACTTCAACCAACCTGACCCTAGTGGGATTGATAAGTTCCTTGAAATTTTACATCTGCCAGAATTAAGATTATTCTCCCTGAATGATAGTGTGGTTTCCTCTAGTGTGAGTAATCATCACAATGACGCCAACTTGAATTATTCCACAATGATGAGAACTGCACATTCAGTCTCATCAATACCAAATATAACATATAATGGACGAGATGCATTAGAAGAATATTCAAGCACCAGTACTTCCCCAGGTAGAGACAGAGACAGCCAAATTAAGAGACACTCATGGACAGGTCCACTTTATATGAATAATACCCTCACGAGGAAAAAGTCAATTGGAATTTCACCGCAAGCAATTGATCCTTCGAATGCATCATCAAGGTCAGTTTCCCCATTTCTTGCATCGACTTTACAATTTGCTCTGCCTTCAGCAGATGCTGTTCCCATGGGTAGTAACACCCACTTATGCCACCCGACTGAGGAAGGGTTAATAGTTGGATTTTTAGACAGTGTTGATACAACCCATGACTGCGTAAGTCCATTAAATTTAGGTGATGATCGATTCTTTGATGAAGTATTTTCTCAAAAGCAAAATGGAAAGATAAATGACGTTGGTATTGATATCACAGTTACTGCACCAGTAAATTCAACTGAGATTAATGAGTATAATTCGACTATCTTGGATACGCTTTCAAAAGTAGATAGTACGACCACCTATCAATCTGATGCCGCTGGTGATATTTCAATTCCCAATAATACGCCATCATTATTCGAAAATAGGGAATGGGATCTCAAACCAATAAATACATGTGAATACTATCCAAGCGATACAATTTCAAAATCGGTCTCGTTGGTTGAACCTATCATTAGCACACCAATAAAAGTCAACCAATCTCAGGAAAGCTTCCAATCGAACCACACCGACAGTTCCCCATGCTCAGTGAATGAATTGAGTTCGCAACCTTCCCACACACCGAAATCACCAGCGAACAAAAACGTAATCCCCCGGTCAAGAATGTTGGGATTCGCATCCAATTCTAAACGCAAAGCTGCTCCCAAGAACCCACCAATATTCACATGTCAAATCTGTCGTACCAAGCTCACCCGCCGATCAAATCTCACTTCCCACATGCGCATTCACACTGGTGAAAAGCCATATAAATGTCAATACTGCCATCGTAGTTTTTTGCGAAAGAATGATTGTAAGCGTCATGAAAATTTGCATACCAATGAAAAACAGTTTGTTTGTTTGGGATATTTGAAGGACGGGACGAAATGGGGTTGTGGTCGGTCGTATAATCGTGCTGAATCATTAAGGAGACATTTCGAGACTGAAAAGGGACACGAGTGTAAGAGGCCCTTATTGGAAGAGGAAGAGAGAGAAAGGAGGAATAATAGAAGGTAGAGATTTTGTTGTTATTTATTTTGATAGAGTTTTTAGAATGAGGAATGATTATTGTCATTTGATTCAAGTGATTAAGCGTATTTCCGTTGTAGTTATCTTCAAAGTGAATTTCATGAGAAATTCTAACATATATGTAGTTCAATATATAATGATAGTAAAATATTTGATTAAACTGATATAGAAAGGGCTATCAAGACAGCGCATCAACCAGCATAACCTCTCAAAAGAACGGAAATCTGAAGTTAATATTCGAAAGAAACGTAAGGGTAGCTCATTATGGTTTAGTTTCCAGTAGCGACTTCTCCCGCAAAATAAGCGCTGATGGATTCGGTGACATACGCCATCAAATTTGTCACAACAAGAGCAGTCTAGGAACATTCCAGTGTAAGGATAGGTGTACATCTACTGCTAGTCCGGAGGTCTCAATAAAGCTTCTCATTGTTCAAAGCAGAAAGCATGCACGAATAGTTCATGAGCTTGTGCTTTAAAAGTTGTGCGCTTGATCGAAGTATCTTTCTATATGAGTGAAATCGTCATAGTGACTCTTCATAATAGATCATTTACTGTGACGGCTTGTGCTGTGATGGTGTTTTGGGTTGAGACAGTGCAATAGCATTTTTTATCGTGTATAAATTATTTTTCTTAGAGATGGTTGCAAAAAATAAACTGAAAAATGTATGATCATTACTTAAAAGTCCAAAGTGTGCTGTTTTTCGATATATATGGTCTCGCATCTCACCATATTCAACCATGTATAGAGGAGTTATATTGCATGTAGATTATACATAGCGACAGCAGTGGGTTGTACGTTTGAAGGCAATATTTGCAAACATGCTGCAAGAAATAGTTAGCCTGACCGGCGCCGTCTATAGTTGATATTTAAGCAAATGAAAAGCCAATCTTGGCAACGGTGATTTGGGTGTTTTGCGTACGGCTTGTCGAATTTCTATTTCTCTGTTTATACAAATGCTGTAATTAACCTGGAAAACAAATGATATTTGATTCCCGAATAAAAGAAAACCCAATTGCTTAAGTGATCGGATCGATTGATGGTTTTACCTATCACATGCCTCATCATATTCGTCCACCGCTGCCCCTCTGCCCACCCCTCTCCCCACCCTGACAGTTTGGATTATCTCTAGATTTTGTGGGGCCCAGCTCTTTGTTTTCACCGCCAACTGTTTTTTTTTTGACCAAGTCAAAAAATATTCACACACAGCCGCGTGGTTGCACCAATAATTTCAGCCGAGTCACTACTTTCAGAGTTGACTGTGAATTACGGAGTGAGTGAAAAGTGTGGAAAATATGGTAAAGGAAGAAACCATTGCTTACTCTCCGATGATGCAAGCAACCGAAATAGGAACAAAGTAAACATACAACGTAGATGCATGACTATATCCAGCGAAAATTATTGCGCGCATAAACAGAACTGTGGGTGGTTCCGAGTTCTCATATATACACTATGTCCAAACCTCTACAGTATAAGAACAAACAGCTGGGATGGAATGAATGCCTCATTGATCGGTTTTCTATTGTGAGAGGCAGCATTATCATATGTTACTCCCCATCAATAATTGAGAGAGCTACAACTCGAGGTGATAGTAGCACAGCTTTGAATGACCTGGCTGGCAGTGCACCCGTAATTGGTGACAATTAAAACCAAAACCGACGTTTGTGACCAACGGTTGTGTTTTTCATTTTCTTTTGGTCTTTTTTTTTTTTTTTGTTTCTGCCCACCAATTTTTTATTTTTTTTTGTGTCATTTCTTTTGCAACTACGAGATCCAGTTGCAAAAGAGTATCCCCAGAGTGCCATAAAGAACGAAGAAACGTTTGTGGGTGCAAATGAAGTTGCAATATATATAGAGACCGATATCTAACTTATTGCTCTTATTACTTGTCTGGTAAACCAAGCACTATGTATACGGAACAATTCGATATTGCTTGTTCGAATAGTGACACACCGGTTGTGTCTGTTGACGACGTTCTCAATCAGCTTACTCCTGAGAAGGTACTTGAACTCTTTGGAGAGTCAGTATCAAGAATTCTTTCACCCGACGAGCAATCCACTCTTCCCAACAATGAGAATGATAATAACGTTGGCTTTCGTCGCAATTATTCCAGCGCAATGCCTGCTAGACATATAAGTTCATCAATTCTGGGTGTATCATACAATGAACAAAACGCATACCAGCAATCATTGGGCATTAACAATCGCGTGAGTAAAATGAAAAGACATTCTTGGACAAGGTCAAATTCTTGGAACATTGCCACGTTTATGAGGTCATCTGGACGTTCACCTGCGACAAGTGATCCTTCGAATGTGTCATCAAGATCGCTTTCTCCATTTTCAGCTTCAACATCGGTTTTTCTTCTGCCACCAGCAGATTCCGTACTCGAGACTAGAGCATCTCCGCGCGGCACAAACGAGGAAGGATTAATGCCTGGTTTTTTCGATGGTGAAAGGCACCCACGTTTGAGTGATGGTTCATTCTCGGTTAAACAGGCTTCGCAACAGACAAGCGACGAAATCATTGTAACAGGTAACAAGCTCACTATTAGAGCACCAGAGGCCTTGGCAGCCGAAAGTCATTATAATTCGTCCATTTTGTATAATCTTTCAAGCGAATGGGATGGAGTAGTCCCGCTGTCATCTGTCAATCCTGTTCCCATTACCGCAACTACGGTACGTGGTCCAACTGAGAACGAATCTATCATTGGATCTTTGTTTAGTAGTGTTGGAACTCCCGCTGATTGTGAAAGTTTGAATAATGATCCATTCTTGGATAAAGGACATCCTCAACCCCACAGAGGGGGAGCAAACAAAACGGATGTTAACGTCAGACCTGTACCGACCATAAAGTTTGGGGATAATGGTAATTCCAGTATTTTAAAAGGAAATAGTGGTTGTCAATCGGCGAATGTTATTCATAGTCTTACTTCCCAAATCATTCCCTCTTGTTTTGGAGCAAGTGATTTAGTGCATTCAACATCGAATTATTTTTGTGAACCTACCCCTAGTAGTTCCGAGCAATTGACCATGTTTTCTGAATCCACTCAATCCACCCCAAATGATGGTCCCCCATTTTCACTGATTGAATCCCAACTAATTGAACCACAGGTCAACGAAAACGTACTCCCCCGGTCAAGAGCATTACAATTGATGTCCCCTTCCACACCTAAAGCTGCTCCCAAAAACCCACCAATGTTCACATGTCAAATCTGTCGTACCAAGCTCACCCGCCAACCAAATCTTACTTCCCACATGCGCATTCACACTGGTGAAAAGCCATATAAATGCCAATACTGCCATTTTAGTTTCTCGCGAAAGAGTGATTGTAAGCGTCATGAAAATTTGCATACCAATGAAAAACAATTTGTTTGTTTGGGATATTTGAAGGACGGGACGAAATGGGGTTGTGGTCGGTCATGTAATCGTGCTGAATCATTGCGGACACATTTCCAGAGTAGGGAGGGACAGCAATGTAAGCGCCCGTTATTGGAAGAGGAAGAGAGAGAAAGGAGGAATAATAGAAGGTAGAGATTTTGTTGTTATTTATTTTGATAGAGTTTTTAGAATGAGGAATGATTAATGTCATGTTATACCTATTCCATGGAGTTTTGTAGTTATCTTCCAACTGAACTTGGTGGTTTGTAATGGCATTCTGGATGGCTTCCAAGAGTATCATCATTCGATTCTTGAGCCAAGACTTTTGTGTTGTTCTTTAACTTGTATATATCCCTGCGATCTATGTTTTCATTGAACAGCTTACTCCTCGATAGAATGAACAAGATGGTGATAGACTCGATTGTTGACATTATATTCCAGGGAGAAAAATGTTCAAACGGCTCGCTTCCCCGATGTCAAATAGAAATCAACATCCGGACCGATCATAACAATTTCCTACCTCCCCTCCCCCCGCCCTCACCCGTCAGGTTCGAGATATTTTTCTGATGTTGGCGATAAAAAGAAATTGTTTTGTAATCGGAGTTGTGCTTCTGATAACGACGACGTGAGGGTAACGATATGTTTTTGATAACGATGACGTGACGTAATGGATCGCATCTGTGGAATTCAACCTCTTTACAAATTCTTCATGGAACCATTGTCACCCGAGGTAATATGATTAGTTTAGTTCGTGCCCCTCATTATCCGACCATAACAGTGATAACAGAGATTGTGGTGAAATCAACTGAACAATATTAATCTACATATACGCCTGGCTGTTCTCTATACCCATGATTGGCTATTGAGATTGTCATAGTGCATGGAACGGAGACGTAATATTGGTGGGTGTCGGACCATTTTCATCGGGAAAATCGGTGATTGGTTGAAAATAATGTTGACTTGCTGCGCCCTTTTTTTGCAGTTTAATGTACAATTTTAAATGACTGGAGTATTTTTTATGCACTCAACGGTTAAACAATCAAATATTGTTTGTGGGATATTTTTTAGTGGAAATATTTTTCTTGATAATAATAAGCGATTGTCTTTGGGTTGGATTTATTTTGTAGAAAATACCCCATTCATTCATTGATTCATTCACTCCACCACATGCAAAACACAGGTATGGACAGCCAAGGTAGTCTTCAGTACATCCAAGTCAAAACAGAAAAGATTGGGCTCCTATACATGTCGGTTCTCTACTAATAATGGATGCCCATGACAATCTACACTATGTCAATCAACTTGTATGCTTTTCCAGTGAATATATAAAAACGGCTATTTCAACGAGTTTTGTGTAGTGACACCCTCTTCATGAAAATGCAGCAGAAATATTTTTCTAAACCGGGTGTATATATGGGCAGATAAAAGTTTAGGAAACATCGGTACAATTCAACTCAGTCCCATCGCTGTTATAAGCATCGAAACTGAGGGGATGGAATGCAAATTAGCCCCATCCCTTGTTACTCTCCATTGGGTGCAGGGTCGTTATTTAGTTCCAAAATCGCGCGGACATCATCAGGAATACACTATGTGCTTCACGCTGACCATGTCATTCTCCTGTTATAGTTTTGATGTATTTGGATTTTAGTTGATATAAACCAAGGTGGGTTGTAGTCAACTGATTTTGTTTTTGCCTTCACCGGTCAACCACCCTTTGGACAAGGTGTTTGTGTGAGTGCAATTGAGTTGCATGTACTACCAAATAAGTAACTGACAATTCATATGCAATTAATAGTTCCACACAGCAAGACAAAATGTATTGTCGCTCTTGTATCTGCTGCCTTTGCTGTGCTTTATTTTTTTTGTTTTTTTTTGTCTGATAACAAAAAATATTTTTCTTATGTAGGATCCTAAGAATATAAAAAAGTGTCTGATTTTTCTTTCTTTCTGAGTAAGCATTAGTAGTTGGTGTTTTTTTTTTATTTTATTTTATTTTTTTTATTTTGTTTTATTCGTTTCTTTGCTCTTTTTTGTCTGTTGTAACAGGTACACGAACATTTTAAATAAAAACTATAAAATTAATTGCATAACTGTTTTTATATTCTGCCGGCTGACAGACACACAAGACAGACAGACAGAAACACGGGTTCTACTTATTTGACGTTTACACAATTCTCGTTGGATTGATCGTGGAATAATCAGACATTTCCAGCACCATTATATTGTACAATTAAACCACCACGGTTAAAGCAGTTTACACAACAAACTACGAGAAGCTAATTCACAAGAAAACGAGTGAATCAGACATCAGGCGTTTTCAAGTCTTCAACGAGGTAATGACATCTAATAGATATTCTCAAAATGATGAGAATCAGTTGTACGACATTCTAAATCTATCACCACCAGCAGTTGTTGTAAAACCATCATCAACTAATCAATCATGGAACAATCACCAAAATCACCACCAAATGGCCGAGAATGGAATACGAGATGAGGCGATCAATTACCATCACGAACAACAACACGTGCAAGAAGAGATGGCATCATACAACAATCATCAAGCAAAACAAGATGACTTGAACCTGTATCTATATAATCAGCAACAGATCCACTCACAGGACAATAATCTCAGTCAATCATTACGAACCCCAGTTGATCAATTGATGAACGACCCTTTACCGGATTTGAATGAGTTCAGAACAGGAATGTATCGAAATGATGAAGCAACATCTGACATTTCATTAAACACTTCGAACATCCCGCCATTTAACTCAACTTCAACAACTAATGATTATTTATCACCAACGTCAGTATTTACTGCCCATCAGCTTAGTAATCATTCACCTTCTGGACAATCGAGGCAACAACATACCCAACTCCAAACGTCAAATAGTTTGATGATTCCAACCTCACCGTCAACCCATTCGGTGTATTCGGAGGCATCAACCCAACCGGCATCACCTTACTTGCAACCATTGGGATCATCGCAAAACCTTTCGCCGCAACCTCCACAAACTTACAATTCGGCGTTATCTGATGTAGGCGAACCGCAAACAATGTCTTTTGCGCCCGACCAACAATATTTGGATTCGGGTCCTTTGAATAATTTTTTGACATCGGAAATTGCCCTTGGGGAATCGATAAGCTCCACTAATTTGGCTAATTTGGACAGCGTTGAAACCACTTCATGGCAACCGACAATGTCACAAATGCAGCAACAAGAGGAGTTCCAGGAGTTGTCATTCAAGGTTCAAAGTCAACAGTTACAACAGCGACAATATTTTGTGCAGCAGCAACAACATCAGCAACCACACCAACAACAGCAACACCAGCAACCACAACAACAACAACAACAGCAGCAGCAGCCTACAATGGGACAAGCACGGGGACAAGTATTATATTCCAATGATTCTATGGGAGTTGATTTTGATATTACAGTAACTCCTCCTCCTCAACTTGATCCTGGATTCACATCAAAATTTATGACATTTGACACCATAAGTACTGCTGCCACGAATAATTCAAATACTATTCCTGTAGCTAACCCGTTGACTGAGAATAATTTATCCAGTTACACCAGTCGGGTACAACAATCTACCGAAAGAGACGAACTGGGTATTATCATTTCTATTCAGCCAGTTCCTGAAGAAATTGCGGCCAAGACACCATCATTATTTAGCAATTCTTCAGCTAACTCGTCACTTAACAATCTCAGGAGTACCACGAGCAATCTCATACCCAACGCACAACTTGTGCCGACATCGCCAGGTGTTGCTGACTCGTCACTGCCATCACAAGATCGAGATCTAGACTTGCTTGATCCATCATATCAATCGGTCAAACGAGGGCGTAGGAAGAGTCATTCTCAACGAAGTCACAAAGGAGGAAGCTCATCCTCAAAATCACCAAACCGACGATCGAGGTCGAGATCACGGTCAACATCATCACGATATAGCGAAGATGATAGTGAGCATGAAGTCAGTGATTCTGATGTTGATGATGATGGTGATACAAAATTAGCAAGAGAAAAGATTTTAGAACTTGCATCGCCGAATCATTCTTCAAAGCGAACCCAAAAACATCCGAGTATTTATTCATGCCATTTATGTGACAAGAGGTTCACTCGACCTTATAATTTGAAGTCACATTTGCGTACGCATACCGATGAGCGACCGTTTGTTTGTTCAACATGTGGCAAGGCGTTTGCGCGACAGCATGATAAAAAACGACATGAGGATTTACATTCGGGGGAAAAGAAGTATCAATGTCGAGGTACATTGAAAGACGGGACTTCATATGGATGCGGACGGAAATTTGCGCGGGCTGATGCTTTGAGACGACATTTTCAAACGGAAGCTGGGAAACAATGTATTCGGTTATTGATGGAGGAAGAGGCGATGGAGAACCTGACAAGGCAAGCTGGCGATGGAGAGAATGTGAACGGGGACGACAATGTAATGGTGATGATGAATATTCCTCTGGTGGATATTACACCGCCATTGTGAGGGCAATTTTATGGATTTTTCTCAGAAGTTAGTAGTTTATATTTCGTAATATATGTGATTATTAAGATTATTAAAAGGGTGACATTCCAGTTGGTATTGGTAGTATTGCGGCTGCTCTATTCTTTTATATTGCAAGTATAGTCTTTACTCGTATTGACCCCTTTTGGGTATTTTCGTCTTATCACTTGCCTCATGTGGATTATTTCTACAGTAGTATCCATAGCCAATGGTTGGAATCCTAAACTTTGTAATTTTCTTGGGAAGCTGTTTATAGTGTGTGGTGAGTTAAATGGTAAATCACCCGCAGCCGCAAACCACCAAAAAAAAATATACGAAATTTTTCAATTGATGATCATTGATAACCAACTACACCAATTTCATTCATATACCCCAAATTACCATCATGTCAGTCGGACCACAAGATGATGATTTTATGGACAGCATAAAGTATGCCCCACTGACCAACGCCGACAAACTTACTGAGTCGGAAAAACAACTCGAAAAACTCCAACTTCAAAAACAGCAATTATTAACACAACAAAACCAACAATTCCTTGAACAACTATTTCATGATAGTAAGACCACCCCGGTAAAGGTCCATAATGTCCAACTAACCAATTCGCAAACGCTTCGAGACTCGTTTATTTCCCACCAACTCCGACCATTGTTAGATCGACGCGTGACTAATCTCGAGACGTTTTTGGGTGATTTGGAAACGATTACTCATAGATTTGTCAAGTCCGGGGCGATTGAGAATGTGTTAGTCTCGATCCATGCTGTGAACCCCAATCAAGGTGGGGTGTTTGGGAATAGGGTGAGGACGAGGACACCGGAGACGATGACGGTTGTTCCTGTGTTTAATTTTGTGCCTACGAAGCGATTTTTCGCCAAAACGGGGACTAATATCGGGAATGGAGAAGGGGATGGATATGTTCAATTTCAATTTCGGAATTTATTTGGTGGTGGGGAGAATTTGGAGTTTGATGCTACTAGTGGGACCAAGACCCAGTCGTCATATTTGATGAATTATAATCAACCGATATTTAATAATGTGGATTATATGAGTGAGAATTTGATTTATGTTAATGAACGGAAGTTGGATTGGATCCAGTCGAAGGTTAAAGCACGAGGGATGACCAATAGGTTATACACGAGATTTTCCAAGTGGAATCATGAGGTGATTTTGGAGAATTATTGGAAGTTGTTGGATAATTATGGAAGTAAGAGTTTGGAAGTATTGGGACAAGCGAGGAGTTCGTATAAATCGTCAATTGCATATAATTTGATTTATGATTCAAGAAATAATCGAACTTTACCAACTAGTGGGAAATTCTTCCAACTTGGATTGGAATATAATGGATTATTCAAGTTTAATAAATATCCATTTGTGAAAACGGCAGGACAAGTACAATTGAATTATGATCTCCCCTTGATTCAATCAACATTATTGACCACTTCGAAATTCGGAATCTTGTATCCGTTAACTAATACCAGTTCAATCTTGGATCGATTCTATATTGGTGGACCCAACGATGTGAGGTCATTCATGTTGAATGGATTAGGACCCAAGGATTATAATTCGTCTATTGGTGGGGATATGTTTATTAATGGAGGTGTTTCCCTCATTTCGAGAATCCCAAGATTGGATCCTGAGTCAAATTTCCGAATTCATAATTTTATCAATTGTGGGAGATTAGCCAAATTGAATAAGTATCAAGGCATTGCTGATAACCTTAAACAATTGTTGCATTCTCATTCTGTGAGTTATGGTATTGGGATATTGTTTAATCATCCCATGGCCCGGTTTGAATTGAATGTGGTTGTGCCATTGGTTGCGCATGAAACCGATTCGGTTAGAAAAGGTATACAATATGGAATTGGGATATCTTTCTTATAGAACAGGTAATTGTTTTAATAGAGACATGTACATATATATAAATAAAACATATAATTATAGAATAAATAAACTCATTCGTTTAGGAATGTTCAGCAATCCACTTATCATGACATTCAATAACTTTTGGAATCATTTTAACTTCAATTTCAACTTTCTTTTCAACTTCTTCATCGGACAATCTAATCCAATCGACGTTGTTGTCAGGAGTTACAAACACCACTTCTTTCTTTCTGGTTTGTAATAAATTACCAATTACTAATTGATGATGATATCTTTCTAATGCATGAGTTGCCTTTTCTATCAATATGTTGGAATCAGTTTCCAATTTGAACGAAACAAACATTGCTCCTTGACACCAGTTATCGACCAAACGAGACAAGAATTTCGGTACTTGAGATAAATTGATGATTAAATGACCATCGGTGGTTGCTGAACTTTGAATTTTGTGTTGGGGCATTCTTGATTGGGGAATAAAGAAATCGGATACCGCAGCGGCCAAGTAGAATAATGCATTTGATTTCAATGGTTGCAATGCTTCGGCAGAAGTCTTCAAAGTGTATAAATATTGGTTGACGGTAGTGAAGGGAATACATAATAAGGAATTGGTTGATTGTGCTTCATTGTATTTCCTAAACACCTGCAACATTTCTTCGGCAAACTTTGGGTTGATTTCAACCTTATTATCTCGTTCAGTCATGAAATCCAAAAAGCAATTGGTCGAATGACTATAGTGTCTTGAATATGGTTGTAAAGAAAATTCCCGATGCAAGAATATAACGGCATAACCGTTTTCCAAGAAATATTCTGCGGAGGTTGCTCCTCTAGTTCCGGCACTAAAGTTGTCAATAAATCTAACTGTGTTGTTTTCCAAGGGGACAGTAGTACCACCAGAAGTTACCAATGCGATTCTTTTGTTTCCATTTTGTATATGATAGTCAACAAATTGTTTGACCTCTTGTTCAATTTCGGGTAAATAGGATGGTGGTTGGTGATTTCTAAAGTATTTATCTTCGTCGGATATTTGTGCTGCTTCAAATTCAGGGATACGACGATCAATGGCAGCAGACGTATCAGGGAATGAAGTATGGAAGTGTTTAGTATGAATTGGTGTCATTGTACTAATAAGTGTGGTTAATTACTAGTGGGTATAATCTATTTAATAATTGTTTTGATTAAATAGAAATTTATTTAACATGAGAGTTAAAGTGGTGGTTGCAGTGGTGGTGGTGTTGGTGATGTAATAATGATAATATCCGGGTATCCTATTTGTTAGTTTACTATTAGTTTAACTTTAATTTGATTGTCACCAAAACACATACAAAAAAACGGAAAAAGAGTAAATACAATTTTACACCCACGCGGATTAATCACCCTTTCCTTGATTACCCGGTTTGTACCATGTTGTAAATTATACTACCATATCTCAATCAATTCCATACATATTATACATACACTTAACAGTGGACTAAGATGGAAATTCTATATAGAAGAATCATAGATGATTCATGAGATGTTAAATGGCTTAAGTCAATCTTAAGTAGTAGTCATGACAATTTCAACGACAAAATTTAAGCTTTCTGATACTTGTCCACCTGTGACATGAGGTTTCCTATAAACTTATGTAGAGACTAATCTACTCGAAAAATGTATTGTACTTTGTATTATACTTGTTTTGAGTATATGTTTCACTCTTGATTGTGTGCATTGTTGAAGATTTTGGATTTAGTGTATATATCATTAGGATCCCGAAGTATTTTGATGAAAATTTCTGCGAAATATTTCTTAAAGCGATATGATTTACAAAACAAATAATCAAATCGCCTGATGCCATTCTAGCTTACAGAATGCTATCTCGTTGAGTTAACATTCCATTCGTTCAATAGAAGTATGTACTATAGTATAACCTCTGTTTATTCTATTTTGTATTTATTTCTACTTGCGGATCGGTTCGGCTCCGTGCGACTCAATCGTAAGAAATAAACGGGCCGGAACTACAGTAGTACTATTCAACTAAAGTTTCCTTGTTGAAGTCAGATAAGGTTGATACTTGAGGAGTATTCTCGTAATGAGGTTTGCTAGTTTAGATTTCACTTCTGTGTCAGTTCTTATTTATTTAATAGTAAATGTTAAACTATCCATCAAAATTGAAAATTACAATTCTGTTAGATGGGGAACTAAAAATGTAGTGATTAACTTGTAAGTACTAAAATAATCAGCACCCAAGAAAAACAACTGGCGGCATACAAAAATTTACAACCAACTATTGTCTACTACCAATGAAAATTTAGCCAGTAATCACACACATCCACTTATATCCACAATCAAATAATATACAAAAGATAATCAACAACAATGTCAGCAGATTATTGGAATTCATCACAGAGAATCAAGTGGCAACTGACTCGATTTTCATTATTGGAAGCAAGAAGAAAGGTGCTTCTATTGGAACGCAAAATGATTCAAAACGGATTAATCAAAGACTATCCCAATATCAATTACGATTACAACATGAGAATATACTTACACAATCTATTAATCAAATTAGGAAGAAGATTGAATATCCGTCAGATTGTGCTAGCAACAGCAGAAATTTATCTTACTAGATTCTTGACCAGGGTACTGTTGAAGGAAATCAATGTTTATTTACTAGTAACCACTTGTCTTTATGTTGCTTGTAAGATTGAAGAATGTCCACAACACATTAGATTAATCATCTCAGAAGCTAGGAATATTTGGCCAGAATATATTCCTCATGATGTTACCAAATTGGCGGAATTTGAATTTTATTTAATTGAAGAGATGGATCTGTATTTATTATTACATCATCCATATAAATCATTAATTCAAATTAAAACCTATCTTGAAGATAATTATACAATTTATGGATTTAAGTTAACTGAGGAAGAATTACAAAATGCATGGAGTTTGATTAATGATAGTTATATAACCGATATCCATTTGCTATTACCACCCCATATAATAGCAATAGCAGCAATATACATTACAATTGTCCTCAAAAAGAACCTATCACAAATCAGAAGTGGAGCAACCAATGACAGCAATGATGTCAAGACTAATGCAAATCCCAATCAAGGAACCGCGAGCGTGGGGATAGACAACAAAGACATGAATATCGATGATTTGATGGATTTGACAACGACAAAGTCTAATTCGGGCACAAATACAACGACAGGACAATTGGTTGGGGTGTCTCGATCCAGCCCGCAGAAATTAAACCAATCTCCTGGTGGTACTACTACTGCTACTACTACCACAGGCACTACCGCTTCTGCTTCTGCTACTACTGGTGGCGGTGGCGATAAATCACGAGACCCAACTACGGCAACGACCAATTTCCAAGATGATTTGAATATTTTGGATGAAGATACAATCAAGATTAATAAATTTATGAACTTTTTGAGTCATTCGCATGTTAATCTTGATCAAGTAGTTGAAGCAATGCAAGATATGATGAATGTATACGTTTTATGGAATCGATATAATGAACAGGGGGTGAAGAAGGCGTTGCAGGTTATGCTACTTAGTAGAGTTTAATGGGAGTGTTTTGGGATTGGTTATGA
>JAKUCC010000718.1:0-14952 GCA_030563365.1 Hemisphaericaspora xylanilytica
AATAAAACTTCTCAGTCTGAAATTTAAACCTTGGTCTTAGCCAACTTTTCAGCAACAGCCTTGTGGTGAGCTTCCAATTGTTCTTCAAGAGACTTGTGCTTTTCAGTAGCTCTAGCTCTAACCTTTTGAACATCTTCTTCCAAAGTCAAGACAATGTCGTAGTCCAATCTGTTTAAGACACCCTTGTCACCTAATTCTGGATCTTCTGGAGAAACCTTCTTGAAATCAACAATGATATCATCCTTAACAGCAAAGACGGAATCGTCCTTGGTGTACTTACATTCACGATCGTAAATTTGGGTGATCAAAGTGTGGTATTCTGGGGAAGAAACTCTCCAGTGGATGTGACCTGGTCTCATTGGGTGTCTGTCCATCATTTGTAATAAATCACCAGCTGGACCATCGTATGGAATTGGGTAAGCAGTTGGTCTCAAACAGATAAAGGCGTATTTACCTTCTTCATTGGTGTAAACAGTACCTCTTAAGTTGTATTCTGGTTGATCTGGATCTTGTTGTTCATAGAATCCATTTGGAGCACAGTGCCAAACTTCAATCTTAGCATTGACCAATGGCTTACCAGTAGTGTCGGTAACAGTACCGGAAACCCAGGTCTTTTCACCACCAACTTCCTTTTGGATGATAGAACCACCGTATGGGTAAACTGGGGAGTTGTCACGGTAGAATGGACCAATGATAGCAGAAGAAGTGTGACCAACAGAGTCAGACATGTGAGTCAAACTGTCAACTAAAGCTTCTAAACCAATAACATCGGAAACTAAAATACCTTCGTTTCTCTTTGCGTCAGACATTTGACCAATTCTGTTGATGAATTCAACACCGTACATCCATTCATCGACAGTGATGTGGTTTTCTCTGGTGAAGTCATGAATGTGTTGGATCAAAGAAGTGAGAATTCTTCTGGCCTTTGGAGTAGCCTTTGGACCAAAGGATTCCTTGACGTAATCAGTAAATTGTTGAGACATTGTTTGGAAGAATAAATAAGCTGTTTTGAGTTGAAATATGTAGTAATCTAAACTTTGGAAGGTTAAGATGTGATGATAAAAAAAAGAAGGAAAAGGAAATTAAATTTTGGATCCAAGTGGGATGGTCATGGGTCTTTATATAATCATGACAAGAACAAAAAAAAATTTGGCAAATCGGCTCGTAAGTGATCACTCCGTATATCTCTTTGGGGGAACATTGCTATTGAAGATCGGAGTAATTAATTATGGCCAACCCCACTGCCCGATGGATTTTGGTGTAATTTTCACAAAACAAGATTTCCCGATTCGGTTGTTCCGCAGATTTTGCTTTTTTATTTTCATGTTTTATTTTCTTTTTTGTTATAGATGTGTTTACAATTATTTTTTTTTTTTTTTTTGGTGACCTGCCATATCCTGTTTTCGTTTATCCGCACTCGTATATTTTGGTTTTCTTGCGTTTTTCCGTCACTGTTTTGGGTCAACCAGCATGTCCGTGTGTCAAATCTGCTTTATTTCTTGACAAATCTGATTGTTTGTTCAATTAGATTGTTTCTTTTACTAATTTGCTTATTAAGCGTTCGTCGGAAATTGAAAATTGGCATTTTACTCCACAAAATCCCCCAGGAATCCCGTTTTATCTCTTTCCTTCGGAGTTGATAATCTCGATCGCACCAAACAAGTGGGAGGAGCAATAGAATCTTTAATAACCGATATTTTCATTTCCTTAATATCGTCATAGAACAGCAAGACATGGTTCTGTATTTGCAAAGCCCTTGAGGCTAGTGTTTCTTTTGTATTCATTGATCTCGTTTCTTCTGTACGCCTTTGATATGATTGCAATAAATTAGTTTGTTTCTTTTTTATCATAAGTCTAGATGAGTACCATAATTAATTGAATCTCGCTAACCACTCACCACTTTATTTCCTCGAGATCGGTTCATATCAGTTCAGCTCAAGCCGATGTGTAATTTCCATATACACAAGCAAGCGGAATTTGATTGAGAATAGGCGAGAACCCCTCATTACCAACGAATATCCCTTAGTAATCATCTAAACAATAAAGGCGCTAAAAAAATCTCGGATCGAAACGAGCGGGGTGGTCGGCCTACATCCATTGATATGACAATGAGTACTTTGTTTTCCAAAGGATTTACCAAAACCATACTGGAAAATAATGACGGAACTTGAAAAGGGAAATCGTACGATACTGGTTGACTGACTGACTGAATAGACTGACGTAGATGAACATTCTTTAATTACTAGATTTGCATTTGCCTTGCATAACACGATTGACAGTTTCCGATTGATGCGCTATTACGCTTTGCGGTTTAACCAACGGAAACCTGGTCAATCAAAAAAAAAAAGCAAACTGCGGAAAAGCAATTTGAAAAATCCGGGGTCACGATAAATAAAACTAATAATAATAATAATAATAATAAAACATACCACGCATCAGAGGCGTGTGTCAATAATTGATAAAAGAATATCATCACCTGATCATCCACTAGCAAGTTTCGAGGTGGGCGTTTGAATGAGGTTCCCGTGTTTTCCCAAATCCTTCTTACTTTCGACCCCGAGAATAATGCGCTAAAGGTCCAAAGTTGTATCAGCTAGATAGCCATTCCTACCAGACGCGTCTTTGCCGGCTTCAAAACCTACACAGGAAATGACCCATGCTTGAGATCACATCAAGCATCCATTGATATTCCCATAGACAACAATGTGAAAGGATGGTGTTCAGCAAACCTTCAATGGTGTTCCAGTTCAATCGTTTCATAAGTTTTCATCTCCAGATTTAGCGCTTCGATCGGGTGAGTTCAACGACAAAATGTAGATTATTTAATGCTAGATAGTTCAAATCCTTGCTAATTTGAATTGGGATGGGTGATTCTTAGAAGATTACAGGAACCAGCAATGCTACCGAGTTCTTGACTACTTGCTGTTGGACATGCGTGCCTAAGGAAATTCGATGATTGAACTGGATCTGTTACTACAGACAGCTCAAGTCCCATATCTTCAGATTGGCGGATCTTTCCATTCCATATTGTGACAAAGATGCTTGAGAATCAACGGTCAAAGATAAATCAATATCTCATTCGTTTGTTGAGGGTGTTGATAAGACTAATTGTGGCATTTATTCATTCCCTTTATCTAGAGAACGCGGGAGTGTGGCACATTGGAGTAATGCAAATCGTCGTTCCCGAAAGCTTGCTGCACCACACTGATGGGTACAGTCCATAATCAGTTTTTCCACAAAACTCAATGATAATCAAAATCCAAGACCAACTTTTGCAAATTGCAAATTTTTCGAGAATCGATGGTGCAACTCTTATCACGGCCAGCATGATTAGATTGATGTTTTGTTACTACAATGAATCACCACTATTGTCCCTCCTATGGCAGGATTATGAACGAAGGCGATTCTTTGTAAGCAACGACTCTGAACCATGCGCCTGTGATGTTTATAAGAATATTAAACTCGTTAGAACTTGTTGGTACTATTTATAATCAATGTCTAATACATTTGTCAATAGGTTTAGTATGTCAATTATAAAAATGTGGTTTCGTCCACCGGGTTTATCCTAATTAGGAAGTAGCAGCGATGACTAAGGTTGAAATTTGACGGGGGGGTCTTTTGTTTTGTGTGTTTTCTGCTAAATTGACAAGAATATTTATAAGAATAAACGTAATCAAAGCCGCAGCTTATTAAGCTTACAAATCCAAGCAATTCATAGATAACTATAAAAGACATCCAACCTGCCTCGAATTGAACAGTAAATCCTAACTTTTCTAGTGTATATACATCGCCAATTTAAAATCCACAATCATCAATTAATCAGTCATGTCCAAAGCAATCCAATTATACACATTCGGTACTCCCAATGGAGTCAAAGTCTCGATCTTTTTAGAAGCATTAGGTATCAAGTATGATACCCATGTAGTTGACATTCGCACAGGTGCTCAAAAACAAGAACCTTTCATCTCGTTGAATCCAAATGGTCGTATCCCCACCATTGTTGATCCAAACACCAACACCACCATTTCTCAAACTGGAGCAATCTTACAATATCTTGCCGACACTTATGATAAAGAGAGAAAGTTCTCATATGCTCCAGGTACTCCTGAGTATTGGAAACAATTGGAATATTTGATTTTTCAAGTGGCTGAAAATGGGCCAATTCAAGGTCAAGCTAATCATTTTGTCTTGTTTGCTCCTGAAAAAGTTGAATATGGGATTAATAGATATAAGAATGATACCAGGCGTATTTATGGGGTTTATGAAGATATTTTAAAGAGAAACACGCAAGGGTTATATCTCGTTGGTAATCATTATTCAATTGCTGATTTTGCCTTGATTGGGTGGGCTAATAGTTTAAAGAGATTGGATATTGATATTCATGATTGGCCATTGGTGGGTAAATGGTTTGATAATTTTAGTCAAGAGCCTTATGTTCAAAAAGGATTGAAGGTACCAGAAGTCTAAGGAATTGAATTTGAGTGAGATGCGTAGATGGAATGAAATTTTATTGGGAACTTGAAGGAGATGTCTATCTATAGAATAAATAACTAACTATTTGCAAAGCCAAGAGAATAATAGTTGTGATTTGTATAATTTTGATCCCAGTAAGAAATTCTTGATTCATTTTGTGTAATTCCTCTATCTCGGGTTGAAGATCCTGTTCAAAGTCACTGCATAAGTATTGATGTCTGTCAATTAAGTAATATTTGGCAAATGTGTTTCTATTAATTCTATATGTGTCCAGCACGCTCACAAATTGTTGTTGTTCAGGTTCTGGTTTATTTAGTCGCAACTTATTAAGTTGAGATTTATATCGTAATGGTCTATTGGAGGTTGGTTCGTATTTTGGAGGAGGAGTGGCAGTGTCGGATGAAATCGGTATTAATTCACAACCAGGTGGGTTCTTTATTGGTTGAGGAATAATTGTGAGTGGACAGTTAGAACGTGTTATATCTTGGCAGCATTCTTTCACTTCCTCGACGATGATGTTTACTTTCTCGATAATTCTCGACTGGTTGAGTGTGGCAGTTGTTTGTTGGTCTTGTCGGTCGTGTTGGTGGTGTTTTGCTAGTTTTCGTAGCTTTGGCTTTAACTTTTGTTTCAATTGTTTTATCTTGGTTAATTTGCTCTTTATTCTTGGGAGAATATGTAGTCCATCAATCTGGGCTCTGTTCGATAAAAGAGATAAGTAAACCTTATCTTGGTAGACTATTTTCATATCGAACGCATGTGATATTGAATTAAATTATTCTAGTATTGGGGTGCTTACTAGCTAGGTAGATGGGTATTGAAGCAGTTGGGAAGATTTACCTTGGTATAAATAGGTATAACTCGTGTTTATCTAATCTGGTTATAAGATAAACCAGACTAGTTGCTTAGTAATGAAAAGAAAAGGGTCTGTAAAAATTGGAAAATTTCTTGATTAGGTTTATAGTTTGGTTTTATCAAGTGACTGTTTGTATTTCTTTTTTTTTTCTGTTGACACATTGCATTCTTGAGCTTTACTCCACATTCCACACTTACACATCCATCACTGCCACCACCACTACAAGTACTCCTCTTCTCTAGTCACTCCTATTATACTATGTTAACAACAAACATCCTGTTGTGCAGATTTCATATGTGATACATGTAAAACGGAACCATGCCAAGATTAACAGTGACTAATCTTGTTCATATCTCGTATCCAATTACTAAGCGATTGTTTTTATTCACAAAACTAACTAACAACCTAAACTATAAAAAGCTACCTGAAATTAACCGAACTAGCAACTTCAGCCGTACTAACAATATAGTCATGAAATTTATAGTTTATGACACATTAAATTTATATCTCGAATGACTATGTTTGACACCGCGGTATTTTTAATTTATCAGTAGAGAGTTAATGTGAATTAACGTGGAATTTTGTATTATCTGGTGACTTTGACATCTGGTGTTGCAATCTATAACAATTTCATCTCGTTACTGAGAGAGTGTACTTATCCCTCTGCACTAGCTGCAAGGGTAGTCAATTGTCATTGAAGGTGGAAGAAACTAGTACATGGTATTTATTGAAATAGTTAAGACCCAACCGAAAGAGCGCTACCAGTGATTTGTAGCAAAACCCCCATGAAATTTCTAAACATGAGATACAGTATGTTCACTTCACTTCAAACGGACCATAGGAGTATCACGTATGTATTCTGTACTAATGCTACAATAATCAATTGCACATTATCTCGATAAGAATGATTAGTTGCTATTAATCGTAAATCTAGAGACTCTCTACGCATTTTCAGAAAGAATCTGACTAAAACCAACCAAAATTGAAACAATCAAAGTTGGAGTCATCTAATCCAGTGACTTGGAAACACATTGAACTTCAATACAATCTTCCAAAGAGTTCTCCCCAACGTACCAACCGAGTTGAGACCCAATAGAAAAGTAGGAAAAAAAACTAAAAATTCTAGTTTAAAAATAACCCGAATATTTTTCTGACAACAAAGAGCCTCCTTAGCTTAGTGGTAGAGCGTTGCACTTGTAATGCAAAGGTCGCTAGTTCAATTCTGGCAGGAGGCATTTGTCCTTTCTTTTTCACACTTTTATTTTTGTGTATAAGATTATCTAAACCTCCTTCACATCCTAATGGTACTGATCATCCTTGCTTATAGACCTATCTCTACTTGACATATCCACATCTTTTTAAATGGTGGGATATGAATCTTAAGTAAACAATTTTCAATTGCCATCAAAAACCAAATTGAGTAAAAACCAAATTGGCAACAAACACATTAAATTATAAATCAGAATTTTTGTTGTCTGATTTTTTTTTATTGCAGATCTTTAGATAACTTGACAAACATCAATAGGCAATTACATTGGGAACTAACAGCGTTTCAATGCATTCAAGAAACATCATCAATGTGTCACGGCTACTAAGGCCCATGAACCAATCATTGGCCATATTGATCCATCAATCGAATCATTACTCCATATTATCAACATCATACCCCTTGTCAAGGACGTTATTGACACCATCATCACTGACGAACCTTGTACATACAAGAAATATCAGCTTCATCAAAATAATAGCTAGAGCAACTAAATTACCAGCATATGTGGGCGGTACAGTTGCTGCTGGCGGAACATACGTCGCATACAAGGTGGAACAAGCCTCTAATTATACCCAAGAGAAACTATCAACAATCAAAGACTTCACAGATGGTTTTTTTGACAAAACGGGCGACTTTTTTAAGAACATGGGGAGATCAGATGCGAATGGCGGTTCAGAGGGGGGAAGTGGCGGCGAAGGTAGTGGTGGACATGGTGGAAATGAAACTACAACAACATTGGCCACGGTGGCTGCTGTGGGATTATCTTCTGATGACGAGGAATCAACCGAAGCTGAAACTGACGAAGACGTTGATGACGACGATGTTGAGACATTGATAGAAGATGACGAGGACGACGAGATAGATTTTGAAAATGATGAAACGCATGATCATATGTTAAACCTTACTCGTCAAATGATTGAAATTAGAAATTTATTAGCTAATATTGATCATGAAGGAATCAGATTACCATCAATCGTGGTCATTGGATCCCAATCAAGTGGGAAGTCTTCCGTTTTGGAAAGTATTGTTGGCCAAGAATTCTTACCAAAGGGATCAAATATGGTCACTAGAAGACCAATCGAATTAACATTAGTTAATACTCCAGAAGCAGCAGCCAATACAGCAGAATTCCCAGCATTGAAAATGTTTAATTTAACTGATTTTGAACAAGTTCAAAAGATTCTTTTTGATTTAAATATGGCTGTTCCTCCATCCGAATGTATTTCGAATGATCCAATTCAAGTCACAATCAGGTCTCCAACAGTTCCTGATTTATCATTAGTCGATTTGCCAGGTTATATTCAAGTGGAAGCAGCTGATCAACCAATTGAGTTAAAACGTAAGATTAAAGATTTATGTGATCGTTATTTAGAAGCGCCGAATGTCATATTGGCCATTTCAGCTGCTGATGTCGATTTAGCTAATTCAGCAGCATTAAGAGCTTCAAGAACGGCTGATCCAAGAGGTGAAAGAACAATTGGGGTAGTTACAAAATTGGATTTGGTTGATCCTAAACAAGCAAGAAAAATCTTGACAAATAAAAAATATCCATTGAAATTGGGTTATGTCGGGGTGATTACAAAAGCTCCAAATTCAATCAAATCGGGTTCGGGAGGATTATTCTCAAGAAAGCAACTTACGGGATACCAAGCGTTTGTTGCGCAACAAAATTTTGAACATAATTATTTGAAGGAACATAAAGAAGAATTCTTTGGTTGTACTGCTGGTACTAGAAATTTGCGAAAGAAGTTGATGAAAGTTTTGGAGAAAACAATGGCTGCATCATTAAGACCAACTCATTTGGCAATCCAACTGGAATTAGAAGAAACTTCTTATCAATTCAAAGTTGAATTCAATGATCGTCCATTAACTCCAGAAATGTACCTTGCAAACAATGTTGATATTTTGAAATTGGGAACCAAAGATTTGAGTCATCGATTCTCGCGTGCCGAATTAAAAGCATTATTGAAGAATGAGTTGGATCAAAAAGTTTTGGATTTGTTAGCAGAAAGATATTGGAATAAACCATTTGAACTTGTAAAACTGGTAAAGGTTGAACCTGATTTATATGAATTGTCACAAATTAACAACATCGATGATGATATCTATTGGCATAAGAAATTGGATTTGACAACTAGTTCATTAACAAAAATTGGTGTTGGGAGGATGTCAACCAATTTAGTCACAAATGCGTTATTGACTGAAGTGGACAACCTTGTAGACAATACCCAATTGAGAAACCATCCTATGGCGAAATCAGAAGTTAGAGAAGCAGCAAAAACAGTCTTGGGGGCTAAGTATTATTCCACTGCCGATCAAGTTGAAAATTGTATTAAGCCATATAAATATGAAATTGAATTGGAGGATCGTGAATGGCAAATATCCAAAGAAAATGCGGTTAATTTATTACGCGAAGAAATGAGACAATGTGACGAAGTATACCATGAATTAAAGAGACAAGTTGGTGGTAGAAAATTGCAACAAGTAGTGACATATTTAGAGAAATTAAAACAACAAAGTGGCGATGTTGATTTGACAACCAATGAAACATTAGGATTTTCACCAACCTTAATCCAAAGAGGGAAAGATGCGATTTTTTTGAAAGATAGATTATCGCTTTTGAAGATGAGGTATCAATTTGTGAAAAATTCAAAGAAATGTAAACGAAAAGAAAACAAATATCAATGTCCAGAAATCTTTTTGGATGCAGTAACCTCAAAGATTACTGCCACTTCCGTATTATTTCTCAATGTTGAATTGTTGAGTGATTTCTATTACAATTTCCCTCGTGAATTGGATCAAAGATTCTTTAATAATTTATCAAAAGAAGAAATTGAAAAGTTTGCCAAAGAAGACCCCAAGATTAAGAAGCATATCGAATTACAAGAAAGAAAGGACCTATTGGAAAATGCCTTAAGTAAGATTGAAAGTGTCTTAGCAATTCAAAGAACCACCAACCAGCAACCAAAGCATGAAGATAAGAAATCAATGTTTAGTTGGTCGTAGTTACAAGAAAAGCAAACTTGGTAAAAATTAATTTTTAGTGTACATAACAATCCTTAATATAATCTATACAAGATGAATACTCATTATCTAAGAACTTTAACTATACGATCAAACAATGTTTCAATTTGAACTCCTTCAATATTTTGAAATATTGGTTGTAAAGTATGAAGATCGATTGCTCTATTACTAAACTCCATGCTGGCATCCAAATCTTCAACAGCTCCATTTGCTTGAGAGGCAACACTCGACTTAACAGCCACATTTCTACTATTAAGTACTTCCACGGTAGCACGAGCATTTGTAAGCATAGCATTAATTTCTTGAACCAAACCAGTTTCAATCTCTTGAGAAAGATCATCACCACTAGCACTACCTGCACCAGCCACGGTAGAATACAACGTACCCACCTTATAATCCAAATCAACAAACACAAACGATGAGTTGAAGTATCTAATTGACGAAATCCCTTGATTATGCAATTGGACATGAACCGGTTTCAATTGGTTTGGTTTAAACACCAAAATCTTCGACACGATCCTAACATCATCTCCCTCAGTTTCATAATAATTCAACCCCAAACAAATCAACTTCTTCACGGGGTCAATTGCCATCAAATTCTTGCCGCCAAGGGTAGTGTTTATCTTAGCCACCAACAGGCCCACTTTGCCGCTAATCAAATCAAAACTCGAGATTCTCGTCTTCAGCAACACCACTAAATGATTATCCACGATATCCACGGCCCTGATTCTCGAGCCTGAAAGTGCAGGAAGGGGGAATTGGTCATATCCAATCTCAGTGAATGTTCTGGCATTGATGGGGGTGATGGTGCATTCATGAGCCAAAAATATAATCGAACTATCATTTGACCAACAAATATCAACGGCGTCCGATTCCATAGCCCCTGCCGCTCTGGATTTTCTTAATGTCCACGCGGTTTGTTGGGTTCTTGAATGGGATTGTTGTTTGAGTTGGTATGCTTCTTTAGGCACGCTTGGTCTCCAAATTCGCAATCCCCCTTTATTATCGGCGGTTAAGAATGCTAAGCCGTTGAAGTAGGAGGTTGGAGCGGCGCGAATGGCGAGTACGGGGTGGGTGGAGCCATGGGGGTCTAAGATCTTGGTTGAGAGTTCCCAATGGCCGAGTTTGTTTGTGATTGAGTTGGTGGTTTCTTTGGTGGTGGTGTTGGTGGTTGGTTGGGTTTGGGTGGGTGATTCGATAAATTTCCAAAATTTCAACGCGTATTGTTTGTCGTTTTTGGATAAGAGGTTGTCGAGCTCTGAGTTTTGGACTTCGTCGAATGTACACATCCATTCTCCATCTTGGGTGAAGGATATTAATGTGACGTTTGGATCTATTAATTTGGTTTCCGACCTGACTTTACCGGTAGTTAATACTGGAGCGGCATGTTGGATGAAGCTTTGTTCATTCTTGATTAAATCAAATGCTTGGATAGATGCACCATTGGGGAAATAAAGGTTCTTAGTCTTTGGATGAACTTCAAAAATACAGCTATAATCATGTCTAATTTTAAATTTATCAAATGCTTCTTGACTTTTCAAATACTTCTTTTTAGTCTTGGGTAATGTAGTCTTGAGTTGATTAGCAAATCTAGGTCTAATGGTATTAACCGCCAACCTAGAAATCAAATCTACTTGTGACAACACCAATACTTCATAATTATCTTCATCTGCAACCTCTCCACCAACTCTCAATAATAAAGAAATATAATCATTCTTATTATTATCAATGGAAATCTTTTCAATCGAACCATTTAATCTAGGTAAGAATTGTTTCTTATCAGTTTCCAATTGCCAGAATACCATTACCTTTTCCAACCCCCCAGAAATCAAATAGTTGTTATCAGCAGAAAATCGTAATGCTCCAACTGGACCCACGTGCCATTTCAATAACCGTTGAGGTTTTTCAGTGACCAATCCCCCAAATAAGATTTGGATTGCCCCGGATGCTGTACCGATGGCAATAACAGAATCGTTGGAGACGGCGACTGAAGTAATTTGGGATTTGAATGGGAAGGGGATTACTTCTTTGGTAATTTCTTCGGTGATGGCAGGGGTAGTCGTGTCGATTTCATCATTAGTGGTATTGAAAACGGAAGATAAATCAACTAAAATAATTTCATGTTGATTAGTGACAAATGCGATTTTGTTGCAATCCAATGAAGTTGCAAATTGGATTGAATTGGTGACTTCGGCAATTGTAGTTAATGATTCCAGATTTCTATCGAAGTAAGTTATATAACGAGTATGAGGTGAGGTTAATAAACCTTTCTTCTTATCCTTTTTCCCAGTGACCAATAAAATGGATAAATGCTTAACGTGAATTACTGACAAGATAGGTAAGTCACTGTCTATCTTTATGGTTGATATTATTGGTTGGGAAACTTTCTCTTTCCAATTCACGGTGATGATTTCCCCCGTCGATTTGAATAATAATATATGATTAGAATTAGTGACATCGAGTCTAATGTCAACAAGATCAGTAAGGTCGATATCTATGGTTCTGATACATTGACGAGTAGATATGAAATAGACTCTGATTTGATGAGATAATGTGATAATTCCATATCGACCATCCTGGGAGAAAACAGTGATGCTTGATGATGAATATGGAAGATTCAAGGGTACTCCACCAGTAGCCATAGTTAATGACCAATCAGAAGTATGACTAGGCATGTTGTTTTGTTTTGTCTATCCTTTTAATGTTAGTTCACTTGATGTATACCAAACAACTGTCAGTTTCAAATCACCCTAGAGAAGTGTGTATCTACACACATTGTAGAGAAGTGAAAAAAAATTACTTTGTAAGAAAAATTACCGATGAGCTTTACGATGAGGTGTATCACGTGACTATTCCAGATTTTCTGCTTTTCTCTTTTGATCACAGTTGCACTAACAAACAAAAATTTTCTATTAACCAGAACAAGGAGGAGGACACCATCAAGTTTACTTTCTATTCATCAAGAAACTTATCAAGAAACCCTAACCTCAAGATGATCATTCCTATTCGTTGTTTCTCATGTGGTAAAGTTGTTGGTGACAAGTGGGAAACCTATTTGGAATATTTACAAGATGAATCCATGACTGAAGGAGATGCATTGGATAAATTGAAATTAAAGAGATATTGTTGTAGAAGAATGGTGTTGACTCATGTTGATTTAATTGAAAAGTTCTTGCGTTATAACCCATTGGAAAAGAAGGAAATTAACTAGAGATATGTTAATGAAGTTCTGAGAGGGGGAGATGTGTGTTTGATTTTTGTTGAAGGAACCAAGAATGGTTAGTGGGTATAACAGTAAGGTCCTTGACTGATTAGTAATGGCTACAAAAGACAGATTCAAGTTTGGGTATTCTTGTTCAAAGAGGATGTTGTTTTGTTGTATTGTATTTTTAGATTTTTCAAATTTGTATAGTAATTATATTTTCATAAGTTATATACCAATAGCAACTTTTATTTAAAAAGAGAAACATACGAAACTAACGAAACTAACGAAACATACGAAGCTAACGGCTCATGCTTAATTCTCAGCATCAGCTGAATCAATCGCTTGGATATATTCATAAAAGAATGCCTGCAATTGCAAATGCCCTTCAATCAGAGTTTTTTCATTGACACGATGAGCATTGGTATCACTCAATAAATTAGCAACGAAATATGGAGAATATCTATAAATATTCTTGGTTAAATTCCAATAATGCTTAGTGTCAGTATTGGCAGGCATGATAGCAGGGGACATGACAATAGGATAATCAAGATTCGTGAATACCAATCCTTCAAATACATGTCTAGTTACCCCAGCTAAATATTTCCAAACGTTATCATTAATTGGAGTAGGTGGTGCTGGCTCTAATGCCGATTTTTCAGAAATCTCAAATGTACCAGCTGGTTTGTCAACTTGATAGACGTATTTACCATTATGCTTCACCGATAAGTGATGATTTTGGGCAACTTCAATAACTCTTCCGACAAAATGATCAGTAACGTCAAGTAAGTTACTTTCAATCGCAATACGGTGGTTGGTTAACAAACTAACATGTTCAGGTAATGCATTTGCCTTGGCGCCACCAGAAATCATATCCAAAGCTTGTGAAGTTTTGATTAAATATCTTGACAATGGATTCCTTTGAATAAATTCCATTAATTTCACATTGGCAATATAATCAAATCCAGCACGTAAAATAATTCTCTTTAATCTTCTAGGGATATTATGATGAGGGTCATGAGTTGCTAAGCATTGAAAGTAATTCAAGGTTGGGTTCTTTCTAGTGAGAATTGGCTCATATGGGTCTGCCTCAATAAAATGAGCTAATTCTGCCATTATTCCAATTGATGTATGATCAGGAGGCATACTGGAATGACCACCAGGAGTAGTTAATTCAGTGATTATGTCAACATATCCCTTTTCACCAGTTCCAGGAGTAGCAAGTATAGTCTTGGTTAATCCATCGATAGAAAGACCTGGACCTTCATCAAGTATGGCATACAACGAATCTTTGCCATATCTCTTTTCCAAATATTCACCAATATGACGAGCACCATGAGTACCAGAAGATTCTTCATCAAATCCAAATGCAGCTATGATTGTTCTATTAGGAGTGAAATCTTGTGCTAATAATAGTTCCAACGTTTCCAAGATACCAATTAAAAGGTTCTTGCAATCTGAAGCACCTCTACCATAGATATACTTTCCATCGCTATGACCAGATAATGGAGGGTAAGTCCAATCGCCAATGGTATCCTGTTGAATAGGCACAGTATCTTGATGGGCAGCCAAGAGAAGCGGTTTCAAATTTTCTTGAGACCCTTTCCAAATGTATACTAACCCGTAAGTGTTTACCTTTTGGATTTCCAAATCTTTATAAACTAATGGGAAAGTCTTATTTAAATAATCATGGAACTTTTGAAATTTAGCCCAGGTTTCAGGTGACTCATCGACATCTGGTAAATGATCACCAATTTGGGTATCAATTTGAACTGCACCAACCAATGTTTCAATTGATTTGTTTCTATACTTGGGATCATGTAATATCTTCAACACAGTGGAATTGTCCTTGGCGAATGATTCAGGAGCAATTGGGTCGTACAATGGGCATAATTTGGAATATTCTGGGCGGTCATCAAGTAGATTAACAGTAAGCTTTTGAACAGTTCCAGTTGACAATGCAAACCAGATTGTCGTTAAAATTATGACGATTGTGGAGATGGTTGCATAGAGTCTCCTTGGAGACCTTAATGGTTTCTTTTCTTCAATTGCAAGTCCAATCATTTTTATGAGGTCAATGGTTGTCGTGGAAGGAAATTAAGTGCAATTGATGGGGAATTGAAGTGA
>JAKUCC010000719.1:0-14851 GCA_030563365.1 Hemisphaericaspora xylanilytica
GAGGAAATTCATTGTTTGTGTTATTTCCCACCCATGTCGACATCCTCATCGTCTGCTTCTTCTTCATCGTCATCATCGTGATCTTCCATGTCATCCATCAAGCTTTCCTCATCAAAACTCTCGTCGTCTTCACTCTCATACCAGAAATCCTCATCTAGTGGTTCTTCAATTGCTTCTCTATTCTTTGCATGATGACTAGCATAGGCGCTATGGGCCGAGTCTGGCATGATGAAATCTTCGGGAATATCCGCCTTTGATCTTTCAACTTCCTTCAACACCTTCTTATTATATTCTTCTGGGTTCTTTCTAAATTCAACTGATGCATCGATATTAGCAGGACTTGACACATTTGGATCTTCCAAAAGAGAAATGATTGAAATGAGAACACTTTCTACTGTTTGTGCAGGTGTCCAAGTCTCACTGTCTGGTTCATCACTAGTTGGATCTCCTCCTTGGTGTAAGATGGAAATACATAATCGACCATCTCGGTAAATATTTGGGTGATATATGGCTGGTGTGAATCTAAAGGTTGGTGGCGAGAAGGGGAAGTCACTAGGGAATCTCATTTGGCCCTTGAAGTAACCTCCGTGATAGATGGAATCTGGATTTAATACCATTATTCCGATATTCCATAAGAAGATATTGTCATCGTCTAATTCAATGTGGAATGATGGGATGCCCTTTTTTGGGTCTGTCAAGTCTTTAAATTGTCGTTGTAAGATGGCAGCTGCTGACTTGGAACTCATGATGGATATGTGAATGTGTATGGGATGTATATGTGTATTTGTATGCTGTTGGTGTATATTTTTTATAGTGCTGGTTGGAGATGGTGGGTGTGGTACAAGTTAAGAAGTATATTTGTGAATGTTGTTGTGAGGTGTGTATGTGTGTCTTGTGAAACGATGTTGCTTACTAAAATGAGTCGTGCTAAGTCTGGTTAAAACCTTTGTAAACTTCTTCTCAGTGACAGTAGTATTCTCCTATACTTTGTATGCTTACTTGTGAGTGTGTTGTAAGTTGAGTAGCTTATGTGTTTGAGTGTGTGTTTCTGTTTTGCAATACAAAGAATGTGGTGGTTAGTAAAATGGGTGTAAAGTGATTGAAAATGTAAAAGGTCGTGAATGTCCTCATTGGGGAAAAAGGAGAGACTGGATGTGTGTCTACCAATTTATTTACAAAGGAACTTCTACAGTTTGTTTGTTTGTTTGTTTGTAGTTTTTTTTTTTTTTATGTTTGGCTGTTTTATTTTATTGTAAAATGTAACATGCAAACTGCAAAAAAAAGAAAAAGCAAAAAAAAAGAAACGATCAAAGGAATTCCGAAAGACACCGATGGAATTGTCACCATTTATTTATTGAAGATTGGATGTTTGGCATTTATTCTTCCACTCCATTCTTATACATGCACTAGAAGAAGAAGAAGACTATTCTAGAAATAAATGGGGTTATACTAGTCAGTTTAACTGTCTATACTAAACCTTATAAGGATACTTCTGATGTATAGTTTCACTAGTTAATCATCTAGTCATCTCCTGTACGACATGACTTAAACATTGTCTAAAAAACCATAAATTGACTGCAAAATATCTCAGCCTATTGTTGATATTGTTGAGTCATTTGTATTTCAGGATTACTTATAATAGAACAAAATGATGGGTTAGGGATTACTGGATGATCCCCCCCCGCACACCATCTATTTGTTTGTCATGGCAATGATTTCTCTGGGGGGTTGGGCTTGCGAAGTATAACTACTCTTGAAACAAGAATCACGTTGTTATTACTCAAGGTCACAACCACACATAGATAGACGGGAACCAACAGGAATGAAACTAAAATTATAGATTTCAAGCATGATTAGTAGTTTAATTTAATTCCAACATGACATACGCTAAAATGATGCTGGCTCTATGGTTTATACCCCATATATATTTCCGTCATTCTTATTTAGGTTAAAGTATCACAATCTGGTTGTCCATACTTTTATATTATGCATTACTATGCAGCATTAACATGATACCAATAATAGAGAAGAAGCGGAAATGTGCCAATTGAAATGAAGTTAAATCATTTGCATTAGAGAGATACGATATGTGGTTACCAAGATATTTACTGTCATGTTCATATGTGGAGTATGACTTCCGAAACATCAATTCAATCGAGACGAATGAAAGCGACTTGGGAATGTATAATATGTATGCAAATCCCAAGCATAACTCCATTCATCTTTAATGGATTTAATTATTTATAGTTTACAACCTTTGAATTGATCACCAATCGTGTTCGATCGTGGACTTAACCACCGTATTGTAATGTATGCTCATAGTGCATTGCGTAATGTAGTCAGAATTGTATTGATCATGTCTTGTAGTATTGATGATTGTTGTGAACAATAGCAAGCTCCTTTTTTTGCTGCAAAATTTTGCATAAATTCACTTGAAAGTAACTGGCATAGGTATTCTCATAATAATTTATAATACTTTGGATGTTAGCATCGAAATAGATCTGTCATAGACCCATCTACCATAAAGTATACACGTACACCATAATGACGACTTCTCTAAACCTAATTATCATTTACTTGCAACCAAATCCGAACCCTTCCGAAGATCGGCAACTGAAAAATCTTATCGCTTTAAACCAAAAAAAAAAAAAAATGAAAATTAAAGAAAAGAAATCGCATTTAAGAGAAAAAGCCAAAGAGCCCAATTCAATTGCTACTCAGTTAACAATCAATCCCCATTATCAAAAACCATACAACCAACTCCATTTCTCACACACCCACATCCATGATGATTCGACATTATACAACATCAACATTAAACCACTACCAACTTCTAGAAATCCCCATATCAGCCTCAATAAAAGACATAAAGCTCCAATTCAAAAAACTCTCGAAAAAATACCACCCCGATCTAAATCAACACCTATCCCCTGAAGAAAAGGAAGCAAACAATGCCAAATTCGTGAAAATGGTAGATGCATACGACACCCTCAAGGACCCCAAGAAAAAGCGTCAATACGACATGACCATCAAATCACAATCAGGACCCTATAATTCCACGGCGGCCTCAGGAAGACGCGGCGGGGAATATAATAGCACATATGGCGAAGCGCGATCGTATTCGCGATCAGGTCGTGGTGGGACATATACCTCCCTGGGATTGAATACCAAACGACATCGAGTGCGTTATAACACGGGAGAAACCAGTGGTGATAGTCGATTTAATGGCCATCATATAAACCATGGGGATCGATACGACGTGCCCCATTTTGATTATCAGGAACATTTGAATCGCAATTTAAAATTTGAACAGCGACAACTTGGAAAACACTTGAATATGGAGACTAAAGAACGGATCATGCGGGAATTGGATAAGAGTAAGGCGTCGGAGGAAATCAAGACCAAGTATTTATTACAACATGTGAATTCACAACGACTGGGGGTGAATCAGGGTGCGATAAGGGGTGGCCATGGGCATGATCATAGAGTAGGCGTGGCGGGTGGAACGGGACTGTATCAGCATATGTATCAGGCTCCTGGGGGTGATGAAAAGAGTAATACATTTAGGAATATGGTTCTTGCCGGAGGGGCGGCTACGTCATTATATTTATTGTATAAAATTACCTATTAGTAGGATTAGAATGTAATTGATTGCTTTATAGTTCAAACTAATAATGGTTTATTTATTTATTTATAATTATGAATTCAAAATACTTAAAAGAAACTATAAAAAATCAGACATAAAACGAATAATACTGAATGGTCAAAATAAAAAAAAACAATATACAGAGGAATAAATAACCAAAATCTCCTCCAGGATTAAGTTTTGTATATGCAATGATGATGTTGGGGGGACGTGCGAACCAGCGATTAAAATGGGATACTATTCGTCACGTCGGTGTGTGTGTGTGTGTGTATGGTGGTGTTATTGGCGTTGTATGTGTATGTGTTATGTGCGTGTATAAAGTCGGGATAGATGGTTCCAAATAAATAAATATAAACTTCAAAATAGGTTTTTCTTTTTGTCTCTCTCTAACGATCAACTTCACCAAAGACCAAATCCATAGTACCAATGATAGCAACGGCATCGGCTAACAAGTTACCTCTAGCGATATGGTCAAAAGCACCCAAGTGAGCAAACCCTGGGGCTCTAATCTTACATCTATATGGTCTTTCGGTACCATCAGAAACAACATAAACGGCCATTTCACCCTTTGGTGCTTCAATAGCAGTATAAGTTTCCCCAGCTGGGACTGCATACCCTTTACTGAACAATAAGAAATGGTGGATTAAAGCTTCCATATCTTCCTTCATTAATGATCTTGCTGGTGGAGAAATCTTGTAATCTTCAACCTTGACTGGACCTTCAGGCATATCGTTAATACATTGGTGAATAATTCTTAATGATTGTCTAAATTCAACCATTCTGATCAAATAACGATCATAACAATCACCATTTAACCCAACTGCAACATCAAAATCAACCAAATCATAAGCATCATATGGTTGGGATTTACGGATATCGAATGGGACACCCGAACCTCTCAACATAACCCCGGAAAGAGAGTAGTTTAATGCATCTTCAGCAGTAACAACCCCGACATCAATAGTTCTATCTTTCCAAACACGATTATCAGTACACAATTCTTCAACTTCATCAATTCTATCACCAAATTGAGTGGCCCACATGTAGATATCATCCAATAACCCAGCAGGTAAATCTTGAGAAACCCCACCTGGTCTAACATAAGCAGCATGTAATCTAGCCCCGGAAACACGTTCATAAAATTCCATCAATTTTTCACGTTCTTCAAACCCCCAAAGGAAAGGAGTTAACCCACCGACATCCATAATATGGGTTAAGACCGACATACAATGGTTTAAAATTCTGGTGATTTCCCCGAATAAAGTACGAATATATTTAGCTCTAATTGGAACTTCAATGTTTAATAATTTTTCCACGGCAAGGGCAAACACTTGTTCATTAGTCATCATGGAAACATAATCCAATCTATCGAAATAAGGTAATGCTTGGATATAAGTCTTTGATTCGATTAATTTTTCAGTACCTCTATGTAATAAACCAACATGAGGATCAGCCCTAACCAATTCTTCACCATGTAATTCCAAAATCAATCTCAACACCCCATGGGCAGCTGGATGTTGAGGACCGAAATTTATAGTGAAATGACGAATTTTGGTGTTTTGTTTGGATACTTTAGTTGGATCATCATCGTTACGGAAAGACATATCCACTTCATCAAAAACTTCAGTAAAGAACCCCTTGGTTTTTAAATCGGAATATCTTTGTGTTGGTCTACCCAAGGCATTAATGTAATCTTCAGGGTATTTCCCCTTGTATAAAGGATCTGGTGGACTTCCGGCATTATTTCTCAATTGAGGAACTGTGCTGAATGATTTTATGAAAGTGGTTGGCTTTAAAGCACGACTTATTCTTGTTGCTCTCAACATTGGTAATATGCAAGAATTAGATTATGATTGGTGATTGAAAAATAAATATGTCTGTCTCTGTGTGTGTAAATATATAAATTAATATATATGTCTGGTCAATGGGTTTCTTGCAATGGTACTATATACGTGTGATGTTTTCTTGCTGTCAATAGTCCTTCCCCTTTGGTTTGGTTGGTTGGTTCCTGTTGGTTGGTTTAGTTTTCCTTTTTTTTTTTTTCATCTCTATTACCATTTGAAGAATCACTATTAGGTTATATGCAGGAAATACCACCGAATTATGAAATGAATTTTTTCTATTGGCTACAAAACTTTTGTATGAGTGAATAATTGTTTTAGTATTTGGGTGGAAGAAAAAAAAAAGAAGAAAAAAAAAATACACGTGACATATGTCTACGTCACATATCATATGATTAATGCCATTAGATATTTTCTCCACTCCCTAACTAACTCCTTTAGCTGACTGATATTTTTTTTTTTGCCTGTTTTCGGAACTTCACCACAAAACCGGAACATGATAAGCAAAATGAGTACATGCAGGAAATTAGTAAAAACCAGGTCTGGGTGGAATGATGAGATTTCACAATTTCCGCGTCTATCTTGTTTTTGAATTCACGGAACCCGGAAAGATAGCAATGTCCAATCATTGTGTAGCGAGACGGTGAATGGTTTACATAATGGAATAATTCCCAGCGAAAACGGGCTTAATTGAACAGTGAGTAGTTTGTAATTGGGGGTAGGTTATGTCAATCGACCGGATTTCGGGGTTATTCTCACTTCCCCTTTCAAAGTAGATGGGTGATAGTTATTCTTTGCATGTTTTCTTTTATTTATAATCTGGTTGACCAAGACACTAGCCTGGTATTGGCAAGAAAAATATCAGCTTGTAGATAAATGACAAGAGGAGAGAAAGCGCGATAATAGAGGGTAAAGGGATTGATACTAATGACCATGGTTTACTAATCAAGATTCTCTGTTTAAGACGGTAAGTATTACCTAATAGGAAATGTATAATAATAATAGTAATAGTAATAATAATTATAACAGTAATAGTAATAATACGCCTTGTAAATATTCACCTTACCTTAATAGTGATGAAATGTAATGTAATGGGTGATCATTAGCCAGCAGCAGATTTTCTATGGATTAAAAAATATGGTTACTGTATTTAGTGAAAGAGAGGAAAAGATTTTTCATTTATTTAATTTTTACTACAGTCATTTTTCATTTTTTTTTTATTTTTTTTTTTACTTTTCTTTTCTTTTTTTTTTACTTTTTTTACTTTTTGGCTGCTTTGACTGCTTTGACTGGTTTGACTGTTTCTACTTGGGTTCAATATTTAACAGATTGAAAATTCCTATTTCTTTCATTTTGGGACTTTAAAAACACACTATACAGGTTGCAACAACCATATTTATTTATAAACATTATATATACACTACTTATATATATACATATACACATATATTTATATATATATATATATATATACCACTACCTAACAAGACAACAGAAACACACAAAACTTTTATTGCATACCATAAAAAATGTCAAGCAGCTTTGACTTTACTCCAAAAAGAAAACGCGATGATTTCGAACCAGATTGCAAAAAGATAAAAAACTTCATTGATGAAACAACAAGAGAACAACTCACAGACTCAAATGAATGGCCACAATATGCTCATCCAGATGGAGGAATAATTAAAATCACCCCCTGGGGGTCATTACGACAATTTCAAGACCCCATCACGGGAGAAATGATGACTAAATTTGAAGATATGTCATTTTCAGATTATACGTTTCAAAATAATACCAAGATTGATGATATTTATAACGTAAACCAACCACCAAGCATGCCATCAACCCCACAATCATTATACCAACCACAGCCACAACAACCATTACAAACAACCACGGGGACGAGGGTTCGCGCACTTGCGACTCATAATTTCCCCCACAATGGAAAAACTTCCCCCATTAGAAGATTTAGTCCAGAATGCGAAGCAGAAAGTTATATAAGAGATGTATATCAGGGGGTAACACCCCCTACGCCGGTGACAACAAGTGGGTATGACCATCAAAAATCAAGTCAAGGAGAGTTTCAACAAGAGCATGAGAATTATTTTGGAATGAATGATCATACTGAGGAATTCGATTGTAGTAGTGCAATTGATTATTCTCAAGAACATGATATAGATGATGAGATGATGTAACAGTATTTCAACGTTGTCAAAGAAAAGTACGGTTATTAGTTTAAAAGGAAAAGGATTTTTTCACAAAAGAAGTAGAGAAGACTAGGCTGGTGCCAGTTTGTGTTTGGATTAGAGATTGGTTTAAAATTGGATATTTTAACAGTTATAATGTATATTAGAAGAGTTTTGTATAATAATGCTATTAGTAATAAACAAGTTGAATTATATATTTATATATATATGTTGATCCTAATGGTCAATTGGTCTCGACCAACTGTAGAAAACTTCGAGCATTTTGTTAAATTGTACTGCAACAACAGTTCAACAGCCAGTCAGTCATACATATATATACCCATTCTACAAGTAGTTATTTCTCATTCAATATATTACATTACCTAAAGGGAAACTCTAACCCCAACTAACAAAACTTACACACAAGCAAAAAAAAAATATTATTACTAAACTGTTTCTCAATTGACCATTTTCACTTATTGTTTTTCATTAACATCCAATGGAGTTAATCTCAAGTATGGCTTGATAATTCTGAACTTAGGGAATAAAGTCTTTGCTTCTTCATTAGAAACAGTTGGGTGAACAATGACATCATCTCCTGGAACCCAATTGATTGGAGTAGTAACTCTATATTTATCACCAGTTTGTAAAGAATCAATAACTCTCAAAACTTCAGCAGTGTTTCTACCAGTAGAAGCAGGATATGCCAAAATCAATCTAATCTTCTTAGCTGGATCAATAATGAAAACTGATCTAATTGTGAATTGAACCCCCTTATCGTCAACATTAGTAGCATCTTGATAATCAATCATATCATATAAATGAGCAACCTTTCTTTCTGGATCAGCAATAATTGGGAAACTCAACTTTGAACCAGTAACTTCATCAATATCTTTAATCCAAGCTTGATGAGAATCAGTATTATTAGCGGAAAGACCAATTAATTTAACGTTACGCTTGGCAAATTCTGGTTCTAATTTCGCAAATGCCCCCAATTCAGTAGTACAAACTGGAGTGAAATCATCTGGATGGGAGAAAAGAACCGCCCATGAATCACCAAGGTATTCGTGGAAGGAAATTGGACCGTTTGAAGTTTCAGCTTGGAAATCTGGAGCAGTAGAACCTAATCTTAATGACATTGTTGGTGTATATGCGTATGTAAGAAACGATTAAAAGGATATAGAGAAGAAGGAAAAAAAAAAATTTAGAAAACGGGATGACAAGTGGCAATTGATAGGCTCTTTATATTCCAAATAGGAATGTTGAATAATCCCACTGACATTTGCGTAATATTAATTAAATTAATTAAATTACTTAGAACTACTTTTTAGACCTCCCACCCCCCGAAGCGTTTGTTAAATGGATCGCGAAATTTTTTAAACTTTATTTGAAAAAATTACTACAATTCACGTGACATGTCTATATATATATATCAATGAACAATATGTTGACACTAACCTCCCCTCCTCATTGTGTCTATTTCCGGGTCAAACAATGAGATTGCTTTTTCGGAGACGGATATTCTTAGTAATCACAGAATTCCGCCATCACAATAAACCATTGTGGTTGTTTATTTCGAGAACAACTTACATTATTGTATCATAGAGAGAGATGGGCCCGGTTGATTGATAGGTGGCTTTTGATAAAATTGAAGATTATGCGCAGTCTAAGTATCCATCTAGTGTATAATAAACGAATGAAATCGGGTAATAATATCATTGACTTTCCTCCCTCTTTTCAATTTCGTACTCATATCCTATTTCATCAGAAACCCAACCAATTGCCCTAATCAGATGTCTTTACCAACAACTCTTCATTCGCGCTATCTTCAGCATCCAAATCAACCCCAAAATCATCCAACGTTTCACCCATATCATTCATCCATTCGCTCCGACTCATCTTATTTCGAGGATCAAGATATTTCTTTAATCCAGAAATATCATTTCTATACCTATTCAAAAGCTCTTCATCGGAAAGATTGGGTTCATTCCTAACCACCAATTCTTGATGTCCGCCATCTGGTGGCCAAGGAATGTTCAATTGATCATCTTCGATATATTCCTGAGATTTTTCAGGATGGATTCCATTGGAATGAGGTCCAGCTAATGGAAGAAGCCACATCCATGGATATCCACATGCACCAACCAAGTTTCTCCAGATTCCTAGATCATAGGGGAATATCACATCATCAATTGTAAAGTTCTTGGGTACGAGTGATTCTTGGTGTTGTGTAATTTCTTGTTGATCTTCATCTTCATCTTCAGATTGTACTCTATTTGTCCATGTTGATAGTTTTGGTAATGGTTTCCCATGTAATTTAAAATAATTCTGTCTGATTTGACTCCAGATTCGTTCGCTATAAAATTGTGATTCGATTCTTTCCCATTCCCATAATTCAATCTGAGTCATACCTCTAAACACAGTGTTTATCATGCATCGAATAAACAACACCAATAATGAAGCAAACACGAAAAAATCAATTGGCGTTAGAAATATAACTGCAAACATCTCCTTCTTATTAATTAAATATGCTGGTAAATCAGATTGTTCATAATATTGAATAATCCGTTTACATAATTGAACAAGTAAATATCCACAAGTGAATATAACCCACCCCAAAAACCTCAAGAAATGGGGTAAATTACCATGTCCAACACAATTCATTGTCCAAGGACAATGGTGATCCATCTGTAACACACATTGATTACACGACTTACAATGATGTGTTCGTGGTGGTTTGAAGTTATTACATTTCTTACAATATCGTCTCCATTCACCTTCGTTGGGTTGATATTTGGGTGGTGGGGTGCCTGGATTGACAAATATGGCCAATGCGTATGAGATCCACACCATGGTGACGTATATTTGGAATATGATTTGGTCTTTAGCGGTCATGTAATGCTGGAGGACAAAATAATGGGTTCCATAACCCAATGTACTGATGAGTAGACATGGAATCTGATAAGAATAGATTAGTTATGTGTTGATTGCTTTAATAAATTTGATATTGTCTTGTGTATGTACATACTAATACTCCCACTATAGGCCATTTGAATTGTACAGCCATTATGGTTAATTGTCGTGATGTTGGTTACTGTACATAATTTACGATTTCGCTGCCAAAGTTTGACATTGATGAGAATCACAGAGAGAGACAAGCCAACAGAGAGAAAGAATAAAAGAGAGAAAGGCAAAAAAAAAAAGAGAATTTCTCCAGTGGCAATAAAATTGAAAAATCAACAAATACATTCAACCTTTAACCTCATTGGGATTAACTAACATAATATATATACACATTAAGACAACATGGTATGTCAATTAAACAAAGTATATATCAATTGTACCTCATTATACTAACATAGAAAAATCACATTGTAGGCATCAATTGGTACAGGTTATGATTTATCAAATAGTGTTTTTTCACCAGGTATGTACCATAATATTCATCTACATCTTCCACTATATATATCCAATTGAGTCATTTAATACTAACGGAGATATCCACTTTAGACGGAAGAAACTTTCAAGTAGAATATGCCATGAAGGCAGTTGAAAATGGAGGAACATCAATTGGTATCAAATGTAAAGATGGTATTGTATTGGCAGTTGAAAAGATTATAAATTCCAAATTATTAGTTCCTGGTAAAAACAAACGAATCCAAACAGTAGATAGACACATTGGGGTTGTTTATTCTGGTCTCTTACCAGATGGTCGTCATTTTGTCAACCGTGGTCGTGACGAAGCTCAATCTTTCAAATCCATATATAAAACCCCAATTTCAGTGCCCCATTTAATGGATAGATTGGGTATATACGTGCAAAATTACACATGTTACAACTCAGTCAGACCATTCGGGGTTGTCTCTATTGTCGGTGGTGTAGATGATAATGGTCCTCATTTGTATATGATTGAACCAAGTGGTACTTGTTGGGGATATACTGGGGCAGCAACTGGTAAAGGTAGACAAACTGCCAAGTCTGAATTGGAAAAGTTAAATTACGAAGAATTGTCAATTAAAGATGCAGTTAAAGCCGCAGCAAAGATTATTCATTTGGCTCATGAAGATAATAAAGATAAAGATTATGAATTGGAAATTTCATGGTGTTCGATAGAATTCACTGGGGGGAAACATGAATTTATTCCCGAAGAATTGTTGGAGGAAGCCAAGAAATATGCCGAAGAAGACGATGAAGAAGAAGATGACGAAGATGAAGATGAAGATCAAGAAATGCAATCATAGTGTAGACCATTATAAGTTCATAGATCTAATTCAATATAAAAAGTACGTGAAATATCGAGAAAGTAAAATTGTGATGAATGTGGATATTTCAATGTCAACTCAACGGGTGTTAGAGTTAGTAGCTCGTGGACGATTAATCAATGTGTGTTTTGAATTATCCAGGTTTTTCAACCAGATAGGATTCCAATTACTAATGGGCTCTTCTCGGAAAATGCCCTGGAAATAACTCTTTTGCTTGTGACTTTCTACTTTTGAGAGTAAGTGCGTGTTCATAATAAACTATCAAAAAATGAAATATTGACTGCAACCCAGCCCATGTCTTGGAAGTCGGGCTTCAATGACCAACGTAGACCCTCATTGGTTTACAATGCATCACTAGTCACCTTCAAGATATGTGCGGCTGCAACTCTCAATTGTTCGTTGAGATGGTGAACGCGTTTCCTACATTAACACATGTATCACAATACTTGAAAAATTTGATTAAGTCTTGTAGTTATTTGCAAGGATCTCCTCTGTATGACTTCATTCCTTGGCTTGACTTAGAAGGTAACCTTAAAAATGTTCATGTCAGCACTACCAATTGTTGTTTGTTGCAGACGGTAGTATTTAATAGTGAAAATTGAACACCCTGTTACTTTACAATTAATATGCAGGAATAAAACACATGGTTGTAAAAAACAATACAACACCAATTTTCTTTTTCTCATACAACCAAAACTAAACCCACACACCACTCACTCCCTTATTCCACACCTAACCCCATTGTTTCTATTTATAAAGTTACAAAACAAGTGTACCCTAATTCAATCGACTCACTTGTATAGCTAGACTGAACAATTGCATTGGATACATACTCATTGGCCTCAATTGATATTTCTATTGCTTTGGTTAGGTTTTGAAATTTTCTAGACTTTTGTTGCTGTTAGCTAAAAATAAAAGAGGAAACACGCACACACCCACCCACAACCATTGACTGTATTATCCCTCATCCTTCGAACAGTTTACGACTATAATGGCTAAGAAGGCAGATTCTGCTTCAATCAAGGCTGCAGCTAAAGCAGCTGCCCATAAGCAACAACAAAAGAACAATTGTATTGTGGAAATGGACACTCTCGTGGAACCAGAATTTGGTAAAGGTGAAATTCGAGAATATCTCATCACCGACCAGAAAGATATTCTTATTCAGAAAAGAACCCTTAGATCGAAGGAGTATTGGTTACTTTCTTCACTTTTGGTAATTGGGTTTTACGTTAGATTGTACAATTTATCATATCCCGATTCAGTTGTTTTCGATGAAGTTCATTTCGGAGGGTTTGCAAGAAAATATATATTAGGAAAGTTCTTTATGGATGTTCATCCACCATTGGCCAAGATGCTTTTTGCTGCTGTTGGTGCAATTGGTGGATTTGCTGGAGATTTTGAATTTAAATCAATCGGTGATAAATACCCGGAAACTACCCCATATATATTTATGAGACAATTCCCTGCCTTATTAGGTCTCGGAACTGTTATATTTTGCTATTTGACTTTGAGACAATCAGGAGTAAGACCAATTATTGCTTATTTCACCAGTGTTCTCCTTCTCGTTGAAAATTCCAATGTTACTATTTCCAGATATATCTTGTTGGATTCTCCATTGATTTTTTTCATTGCTGCGGCAGTTTATTCTTGGAAAAAATTTGAAATCCAAGTCCCATTCACCCTTGGTTGGTTTAGAGGATTAATTGCCACCGGTATTGCACTTGGTTTGGCTTTAAGTTCTAAATGGGTCGGATTATTCACTGTTGCTTGGGTCGGATGTTTGTGTATTTATCAATTATGGTTTATTATTGGAGATTTATCCATTTCTCCAAAGAAGGTCCTCGGTCATTTCTTTGCTAGAGGTATTATCTTATTAGGTGTACCATTTGTTTTCTACTTGACATTTTTCGCAATTCATTTCTCAGTATTGGATAAAGAAGGTGATGGCTCCTCGTTTATGCCAAGTGCATTTAGAGCCGGTTTGAAAGGAAATAAGATTCCAAAGAATATTACTGCCCCTGTTGGATTAGGATCAGTTGTCACAATTCGTCACCTTGAAACTACTGGTGGCTATTTACATTCCCATGCGCACTTTTACCAGACCGGTTCTAAACAACAACAAATCACATTGTACCCTCATTTGGATGACAACAACAATTGGTTTATTGAACCTTACCAAAATACTACAGTTTACAACGAGACATTTGTCCCATTGACAAATGGAATGAAGATCAGATTGAAACATATCAACACCGGTAGAAGATTACATTCACATGATGAAAAGGCACCTGTTAGTGAACGTGATTGGCAAAAGGAAGCATCTTGTTATGGATATGAAGGGTTTGAAGGTGATCCAAATGATGATTTCATTGTCGAAATTGTCAAACACAGAACCAAGGATCCGGAAGCTCAACACAAGGTCAAGGCAATTTCCACTATTTTTAGATTGAAGCACGCCATGTCAGGTAATTATTTATTTTCAAGTCCTGTCAAGTTACCTGATTGGGGTTTCGGTCAACAAGAAGTAACTACTGCTTCGCAAGGTAAAAGACACTTGACTCATTGGTATATTGAAACTAATCAAAACCAATACTTGAATAAGACAGATGTTGAAATTATTAATTATCCAGTCTTGTCATTCTGGGATAAGTTTCTCATGTCTCATAAAAGAATGTGGGCCATCAACCAAGGATTGAATGATCATCACCCATGGCAATCGAGCCCTCACGAATGGCCATTATTATTAAGAGGTATCAATTACTGGAGCAAAGAACATAAGCAAGTTTACTTATTAGGTAATGCTGTCACTTGGTGGACTGCAACTGCATGTTTGATTACCTTCTTTATTTATGCCGGTGTTACAGTTCTCAGATGGCACATGGGACAACCTCTTTCTACTGAAAAGAATATTTTCAA
>JAKUCC010000720.1:0-14801 GCA_030563365.1 Hemisphaericaspora xylanilytica
AGTTGAGGTTGAAACCAATATTGTATCTGTCGAAAGAATCAAGCAAATGATTACTGAAATCAGAAGTAACAAGGTATTGCACAATCCAACAACACTTAATGAAAAGTTGAATAAGATGCAACAAGAATGTATGGAAGCAATCAAGAAAGTTGCCGCTAAACAAAGAGAAATGAGTAATTGATTACCAAATCATTATATGTACATAGATTACGTTTTGAACTATTCTTTTATTTCATTGATCGATATTATAATTCTCTATTCATCAGTATCCATCCTATCATCTGTAGGAGGGGCGGCATCGCCACTGCCGGTTTCAGCATCTTCAGTGGTAGCAGCAGGAGCAGTTTCACCTCTAGCTTCTTCCGCAGCTTGTTCTTCTTCTTCATCATCACCTCCTCTATTTCTAGCATTCGACACAGAGTCAAGTTTGTCTAACCATTGTTGCACATCTTCATCATCATAGGATACGAAATCTTGGTCCTTACCAACAATACTCACTGAAGTATTCTTGAAGGTCAATTCCACATCTTGAGACAACGTATCCCTCAATGCGTTCAATCCATGAACAATCAATCCCTCCACAGTCTCAGTCTGGCGTATTTCATCCAAATTTCTTTCCAAATATGTCCTGGCCGCCTGGGATCTTGCCCCAATTGCAGTTCCATAATATTCCAATACACTTCCTGAAGGTTGAAATTCAAAAAGATGAGCTCCGGTTTCATCATACCCAGCAATCAACAATCCAACCCCATATGGTCTACTACCATACGATTGTGTATTTTCTTGGGCTTTATCAGCAATTGATAACACGGCTTTATAGGTTTGAATAGGTTTGTTGAAAATCATTTTACTCGTCATGGCTTGTTTTCTCAAATAATTGGATAACACTCTTGCATCAGGTGCCAATCCTGCCAATGCGATACCCATATGATCATCGATTTTAATAATCTTCTTTTGATATGAACCCAATTCTTCGGCATTACGTTTCAATGCCACTAATACAACGTGTGATTTGGATACCAATCCTACGGCAGCACTTCCTTGTTTAATTGCTTCTAATGCATATTCCACCTGAAATAATCGGCCAGTTGGGGAATACGTTACAGAATCGTTATCGTAATTGTTTCTAAACATGGTGGATATTGGTCAATTGGTTGGTTTATTAGTAGAGGGTTTGATGAGTGTTGAAATGATGAGTGTTTGATTGCCACCATAATTTTTCAAAGTTTGAGACCAAAAAAATTACTTGAAAAAAATGGTGTGCATATAAGCATTTATATGGAGACCTACTTGCACTCACTGAATATTCCATATACAATATCATAAAAGTCAATTTTTAAGTAGAATTCATTTTAACTTGGTTTTATAAATAGAAAATAGAATACATAAAACACTAGCCTAATGCCTTTAAACGCTCTAATGTATACGTGTCATTATTCAATGTCAATATTATTTGATCAAAGTCAGATTCTTGCAATTGGGTCTTTAAATTAATGAAATTGTTTCTTAAAAATTGAATGAGGTTTGTCGAATAGATTGGATCCCGTTCTTGTAACAATATATGATATCTAATTTTTTCTCCATGTGGTTTTATATCTGGGTCCAAATATGAATAATCATCAATATCTTCATAAAGTAGGTTTGAATTGTATGTTTCACACGATCCTTGTTGATCTTCATTGACTTCTTCGAGAAAGTAAAATGTATTCTTGATCACTTCTGGGAATAATTCTAACAATACTGGAATATTCTTGGGGATTCCAAACGTCACCACAGATATTAATCCAAGTAGATTAATCTTTTTGTTCCTTGGGTTACCGTTATGATTATAAAATCGTATCCAGTTCTTAAAGAATATTATGGAGTCAATAGACAAAATGTCCAATATTTTTAGAAACAATTCTGGAGAATTCTTGCCTAATCTTGAAAACAACAAGTACATCTTTGCTGCCAATATTGGACTTTGATTATCGCTAATCACATAGTTTAACATAGCCAACATCAATCCACTATTCAACAATCCATTAATGAAAAATTCATTCAGATCTCCATTTTCGATCAATAAAATATCCATCAATGAAATGAATATCATATATGAATCATCTCTCATCTTGGGAAGATAGTCGGCCAACACTTTGAACGATTCAACAATCGCTTCTTCTTGACGGAACAACTCTGGGGAATATAATGAGTAACTTCTAACAATGGATAGAATTGTAGGCAAAATTTCCGTCGAATCCCGTAATCCTTGTGGAACCATCTCAAATAATTTAATGATTTCTGGATTGTTCAAATGAGTTTGAGGACAGTACTTCAATAGTTCTAACCATAAATCGTAGCCATCTTCAGAAAGCAACATATAAACATCAGAACCAGGTCTACAACATGCTTCAATCAATGGGATTGATATACTATGTGTTTCACGCGAATTTTCATTCAATGAAATTGTCAAGCTCTTCAACACTCTTAATAAAGAGCTCTTGATAATTGGCTGGTTTTCGTTAGTACTCAATTCCCAATACTTTGGTACTATTTGCATAATGTCTATCAAGGTTTGATAATCGACTAACGGATTACACTTTTCAATTAATACCGCCAAAGTGTTGAAAATATACAACTTTGATTCAATTAGTCTCATTTCATTTAACAAGTCGAGTAATAGCTTGACGAAATCATTGAGGAACGGTTGAAAATCAGTCTTGCTAAAGTCCCAGTCATTGACCACTGCTCTTAACGTTTGAATTGCTGCAATCTTTACCACTTTGTCGTTTATTGGATTGTTTGGTTGTAAAAAGTTAAGCAACAATTTATAGATCGAAACTCTCAGTTCCCTACCGCATTGAACTCCAATCCATTCGCCGATGATTAAACAAATTCTTCTCTTCAAGATTTTGTTTTCAACCATATCATTCTTTAATCCCTCAGGAATGAAAACGTCTTGTAAAAGACTATCAAAATTGACATTGTTAGAAATCGTTCCTGATGATAATTGAAACGTACAGAGTATGGAGTCCTTAATTAAAATTCTATCCACTGATTCATTTTCCATTAATCCTGACGAAATTTTGGTCAAAACAAATCCAGACAAGATATCTTGGAAGTACTTAATTAGGTCCTGGTAAAAATTTTCGGCACAAGGTCGAATTTGATATTCCCAGCTGCTTGACAATTCTTCAGTACACCATTCTTCTGGTTCCAATGCCCAACTCTCCAAGTCAGATGGTTTTAAGCGAAGGTACCAATTTATAATTAAATCACATAATTTTTGAATCAAGTCTGGTGTGAACACTTCCATTGAAAGTTTGCTTATTGCATTTGTGACATCTAATTTATCATTTCTTTGTTTCAAAGTGGTTGCGCCTTTCTTATAAATATATGCCATTATTTTTTTCAAGATACTAAAGGCTTTCAATGCTAAGATTTCCCAAAAATCATTTTCCTCATTACTTGTATAAACAAGTTCAGCCTTTTCTTCCAACAATGAAAGGAAAGTTGTTAAAATTTTTTGAGAACATGGCAACAACACAAAGCTAGTAGGGTTGTAGTTGACCAATGCAACATATAACTTGCTATAACATTTGACATATCTTTCTAACAAATCCGATGAGTATTTTTCATGTTCGGCTACTAATGATTGTAGATGATCAATCGTTGAGTGTAAGAATTCTGCAACATCTTGATTCTTATGAGGTTGATCAAACCCTTCCGGGATTATTCTCCTTAAGTTTTTGAGACAAAGATAACAAACTTCCATGATTGTTAAATCCAAATTGGTAGTCCATAATTGGAAGAACTTTTGGTATAGTTTGATCAAAATTGATGCTATTATTGGGGCCTTGCTTTGCATAGCGTGTCTTGCTCGACCAATTCTAACCATTGTAATTGTTTTGATTACCCTATTAAGTATTATCAAACAATTATTCGTACTTACAAGATCATTATGCTTAAACACGAAATCCTCAAGGTTCTTAGTGATATCATCGAATAAGTTGGGCCACTCGTGAGGAAAGTCATATCTCGCAATTTTTGCAATTGCATTAGCATTTTGAATCATCAATTGGTTATTTTGTTCATTGATCAATTGCATAACTCTCGCAGTAATTTGTGCCTTCTCTTGTTTACTGATGGCGTACTGTCTGGTGGCTCTCCAATATTTATCTACACCATTCTTGAAGCAGATAATTGCCAACCACCTAATCTGCAAAGCTATTTCTTGGTTCAAATATACTTCTTGAAGTAAGTAATGATAGCCGGGTACTATTTCCCATTTCTTCAATTGGGATTCAGCATTTTGCTGTTCAATGTTTCTTTCAGATCCGCTTGCCAATGTCAAGACAGTCAAAAGACTCTCGTAGGATAGGTCCATCTTAATGCTGTTGAGACCGAATTAAATGACTGTAGGGGGGAGTGTGATAGACTGTGGTTTTCGGTAGGTCAATATTTTCAAAGTATGCTAGAGTCAATTGGATAGAGTCAAATGGAATTTCTACCGATTGTACAATATGACAAGCTAATATATGAGTTGAATGTTGTGTAATTATGGTCAATGCCTTAAAGAAGTCACCTGGTAATTTTCCCTCAATTAAAGTCATCTTTAAATTTTACAACACCATCAATTTTTTGGGTCAAGGCACACGACCCATTATCAGACTACGGGATACGAGCTTAGACATGGCCAGTTGCTTTACAGACTATGAGACCTTCTATGATGATTGGCGATGTTTGTAAGATATACTAACCAGTTTCACAACAATAATACATTAAAAAAATGAATAGCAACGTAAATGCAAAAAACTATATACCATTCTAACAACAGGATCCTACCACATAATCACGTCCATCTATGTGTCTCATCCCCTTCACTCCATTCCTTTTCAGTATACCCCAACTCGCGTTTGACACGTTCTACTGTAGCCTTGTCTCCCATATTCTTTCCAATATTGTCACTTATTTTAATTGCAAATTGCCCGTTTGCTTCTCTTAATTTAATTACAATGTTTAACGGTGCTGACTTTTTACCTGTTTTTGTATCAATAAAGTCATTGGTGAAGAATGTACCAACACCAAACGTGCTCAACAACCCTAGCTGATCAGTCTTGGTTCTATACTTCAAACATTTCTCAATGTTTAATGAATCACTAAAACAAATAATCTTCGAAAATTTAGGTAATCCCAAAATGTTCAAATAATGATTTGCAACCTTTTCTGCAAATACTTCTGGATCACCGGAATCTTGCCTTACTCCTGCATAAGCATCGGAATACGGAGGATAAAACCAACTCAAATAATTGTCAGTACCAAAGGTATCAGTCAATGCCAATCCAGCATACTTTTCACCAAATGTGTTTATCCAATAATCCATAGCAATCTTATTTGCTTCTTTGTAGTTTTGCGTAATTGAAGCGATTCCCATATACCATTCATGAGCTACAGTTCCAATAGGATCAAAGCCGTATTTCATTGCAAAGTATACATTGGAGGTTCCTGCGATGAAAGGTTTATCGTCAGGATGTGCATCTAAATGACTCCTCATTTGCTGAATTACAATTTCTTGGGATTTGACAGATCTTCTTCTTCTGGTTCCAAACTCACTAAAGTTACATTTATTCTTAATTAATTGCTCAATCTTGTCATGTGCCTTTTCTTCTTGGCCTTCATAGTTCCAATTGGTATCAACAAATTTAAAATAACCTTCCGAAATGATTGCCAACAATGGAATCTCATAGAGAATAGTATCACACCATGCACCCGATATTTCCAATTTGAAATCCCCATCCTCAAGATACTTAATCTGGTCGTTTGGTTTCAATTGAAAAGTTCGTAAATATTCTAGATACTCATTAGGCAATTGAGGCAATTTCTTACCCAAGAATTCTATTTCTTCATCCGTGAATGTTAACTCCCCTAAAAGGGTTATTTGCTTTTTAATCCATTCAACTGCTGCCTCATTTAATTTCAAGTCAACAGTACGATTGGTATACTTGTAAATCACAGGAACATCCTTAAAATTCTTGTGGACCGCTGCATGCATAAATAGCTTATACAAGTCTGTGTCTAGCAATGATTTGATAATTGGTTCCATTGTTTGAATTGATTAGCTTACAAAGTATAGTCAACCAGAAATTCCTTGAACGATTGATCATTCTGTTGAAGGACCGTTTTTTTAAACGGTTTCTTGTGGGGGTGCGCTACCCAGTACTAGAGCATGGGCAAAACACTACACCCAAATCTGAGCACCTTTATCATGGTTCTATCATTTCCCTTTGGTTATGCTATGATCACCATATCCACTCTACGCCTGCCTGACATTTAAGGAGTTACTTCTTCGGTGATTTAGGTGCTGGAAGTACCAAGCCAAAGCAAGGAGGTGTTGTTTCCCCTTCAGTATCTTTCCCGTCAAAATACGCTCAACCTTAATAATTGAACTACAGTCTTTCCGTATAAACAAGATGTAAATGTGCAAAACACCGAGCAAGGGTTCCATCGTTGTTTAATGTTCATGGGATCAATTCTGTTATTATCACAGCATAATACATATGGTCGTGCAATTTGACACAATTATCGCTGGAACATAAAAGAAATTTCTGCCACCAAACTTCACATATGAGTGTTTCTTTGTTATAGTGTGAAGAGGTAGACATATTTTGGATAATAAACATATAGACTCACTGAAAGTGACAAAGTTCTTTTCGCAATGTCACATACAAAGGAACAGGAATCCATCGTGTTAAAAGTTCTTTCATACAAGCCAAACCAATTTTATGAAATACTCGCTGTCACCAAATCGGCCGACGAAACAGAAATCAAAAAGTCTTATAGGAAATTGGCAATCAAATGTCACCCAGATAAAAACCCTCATCCGAGAGCTAGTGAAGCATTCAAGTTTATTAATAAAGCTTGGGGAGTCTTGAGTGACCCCCAAAAGAAAAAGATATATGATCAAACTGGGGCTGATCCTGATTCACGATTCGAATCAAGTGGCGCAGGTGCAAGTGGGTTTTCTTCAGGTACACACCCCATGTTCAACGGAGGAGCAGGACGCGGAGGAGTCCCATTCGATGATGATATTTTCAACTTGTTCTTTGGAGGCGGAAATAGTCCATTTGGGGGCCAAACATTCACATTTGGAAATAATGGTTTTACATTCCAATCATTTGGCGGAGGTGACTCTCCATTTATGAGACATAGAAGAACGCATCACAGACCAAGACAAGGTCAGTCACAGTCAGGAACTAGCCAACAGGAACAGCAACAAAATTCGACGTCGGAAATGCTTCGGGCATTGCTTCCTCTTTTGTTGGTGCTAATTGTTCCTATCTTGACATCGTTGTTTACTGGTGAACTGTCAGGTTCAGATTATTCATTTTCTCCAACAAGCAAATACAATATCGAACGTAGAACCCCAAGATATTCGATTCCTTACTATGTCACTAATAACTTTGAGCAGAAATTTTCCGGCAAATCTGCAAAACAAATGAGAAACTTTGATAATAAAGTGGAAAGCATTTATGTTCAGGATAAGCGTTCTAAATGTTCTCGAGAGCAAATCCACAAGAATGAACTAATTGAAGACGCACAGGGCTGGTTTTGGACCGACGAAGACAAGTTGAAGCGAGCAGAAAATATGCCTATGCCTAACTGTGATTTCTTAAGAGGAATAGGATTGATATAATAACATTTTATATAGACGCAAGGTAGAGTCTTTTTGTAAAAGAAATCAATTAATATGTAATCACAAACGTAGACTTCTTCGAGGTCGAATATCTTCACTATTAGGTTCTAAAGAACAGAAATGATTGAAAGTACGACGGCCTCGTGTTGGTGAAATGGTAGTTTTTTGATTTTTCCAACACCATATTTCCTAAACAGGTAGAAAGTAGTTTGAACCGAGGTTAACTACCCCACAACACAGTCCTAGCCTTCCAATTGCAACCTTATTGAGTCTACTGGGTTTATTGAAAGAGAGTAGGCAAGAAAGCCCAATTACTGTGTGGACAAGAGGATTGAGAGAACGCTCAACTCAGCTGCTTTGCGAAAGCATACTCATAAACAAACTCTTTCGTAGTCAAAAAGACTTATATTTCTTTATACCTATAAGACTAATAATCTAAGAAGAGTACTTGTTGATTAATTCGGTAGCGTAAGCAATGTATTGTTGTTCAGCTTCTTCTTGGGATAAACCTTCCAAGTCCTTCCAAGCTTGCCATTTGTACTTGGCCTTGAAGTTGAAAGCACTTGGCTTTTCAGTGTTGTTGTCACCAACAGTTGCTTGTTTGTATAAACCGTATAACTTTAATAATTCGTCATCATTTGGTCTGGTGGTTAAGTTGGAGACGGTGTCGGCCTAGAGGGAAAAATGTTAGTACAAAACAGTCAACGCTTGGAATTGCAATTGCAGCCAGCTCGGGAGCCAATATTGACATACTCTTTCGGTGAATTCTGCGGAAACCATTGCTTGCTTTATTTAGTTAATATGTTAAGTGTGAAGAGAAGAAGTGGAATGTAAATGTAACAAACTTGCCCCTTGGTCCAAAAAAAACCTCATGCGTTTTGTTGATGAATAAAAATGTGGTTGATCCAGTGGTTGGTTTATATACAGGAAATATAATGGCCAAGTAAAATCAACAATGGCACGGTTGCCACTGTAATTGTAAATCTACACCCACCATCACCTGAGAGAGTTTCTTGACTTTGTAACGGCATTCTAATCAAACCTTATAAGATTTTGGAACCCTAGAATCTTAATTTTCAGAGTCCTTGGACAAACAAGGTTATACTTTCTGCATGCGTTATCGGCTGCGAAAATTACGGTCAATACAAGCAAATAAAGGAAACATTCCCACTGGTGGACAAGACAAGTTCTTCACAGGAAAGTCTCTGAATTATGTTTGTTCCCCTAGCGTGAATGGAGACAGATATAATTAATTGGTAATCATCGAATACTGTGGAATACAAAAGAAACGATTCATTCATGGTGGATATTAGAAGCTCTGTTAATACTAAACCTCATACAATTCGCCCTGATTACAAAAAAGATTCAATTGAATTTTCAATTCAAACTAACTATATCTATAAACAAAACTCCTTCATTCATCTATTGCAACTTCACAATTCATCAATTTCGTTATACACTTTTGGATTTCAGCAAACTCTACGGGTTTCGTAATTACATCATCAAAAATTCCTGAGTCCTTTGCTTTCTCCGGAGATCCGGTAATTGCCACAATCGGAGTCGTAGAATTTGTCCCCGTAGTAAACTTGATTAACTTGGCTGCGTCAATGGCCTCAACTTTTGCTAGCTTCAAAGCAGTAAATATAATATCGAATTTGACTTTACTTGTTGCTCTCTTTATTAAATCTTCTCCATCTGTCACAGAAACGACAATGCACCCGGCCCTTTCCAACAGCTTGATCACGGAATGTCGGACAACCGATATTGGCTCACAGTACAAAACATTCAATTCATTTGAAAAGCTAATTGCTTCACTTCTCGAACTTGCACGTCTTCGAAGAAATCCAGGTCTATCCTCTGCATCAGATGAATTAGGTGAAAAATCTCTAAATATTGCTGAATTTCTGGCAAGAACAAGACTTGCTGATTTTGGCTTTTCATCGTGGAATAAATACTCATCTCCACTTGAATTTGTACTTATTAATGATGGGAATCGATCATGCTTCGGCACTATTGGCGACTCAAATACCTTATTTGAAGATGCTGACATAACGCTACTCAATGTATGGATTGGTGGCGCAACTGAACCCGTCCCAGGGGATCCGAATGACGAATTATGAGTAGTAGCCGTCAGTGGTGAAAGAGGGGCCTTGAAAGGACTACCGCCACTGTTATTTCCACTTGAGCTATTTCCTCCGAGTGGACCACTAAACGAATTTCCTGGAGATCGTAAGGCCGGCGTAGAATCAGATGAACTCGACGAAAAACTATTTCTATGCTCAAGATGCTCTGATTTCAATCGATTAATTACATCCTTATTTTGCTTCTCCAATACTGATAAATTCCTAAACCTAAACGATCCAAACTCACCGGCCTCAACCAACCTACTTCCTCTTCTCTCTCTCTTCCCTGAGCCCGCCGTCCCCGAGACATTTGCTGATCCAGGTGTTGACGACGATCCACTACTTCCTGGAGAATCACTAGTTAAACTATTTCGTAAACTCTGATGAATTATATTTTGGCTACCACCTCCAACAGTATGATCTTCGTCGGAATCATCACTCTCGTCTTGAGGGAACTGAACCACTTCCGCACCACGTGAATCAAAATAATCCGTCAGTTCGGGATCGTCTAATGAGGGTACAAACGGTGCTTCTTGTTCAAATAATCTATCCCATTCAATACCATCAAAATAAGGATGAGACATAATTTCGCTTGCGCCATGATACCCCAAACGCTCTTCGGGATTCAACGTTAACAACCTTTCAATCAAATCTTTAGCTTCGGGCGTACAAAACGTCTGCCATTCCTCTGGAGGCAAGTCAGGCCAATCAATATTACCATCAAGGATATTTTGAAACACTTTTTGTGGAGTGTCAGCATGAAAAGGGGGATATCCAAATAAGAATTCGAATAGCATACAACCAATTGACCACCAATCAGACGCTTCACTTTGGCCAACACCTTCAATAGTTTCTGGTGCTAAATAATCAGGCGTCCCTACAAAATGTTTGGTTTCAACATTCTTTTCAGGATCATACAATGCATAATTCATCCCGTGATTGACACCGCTCAGAATTGACCCACGTTGGCTATAGTCTTCATCTAATAACGCAAATGATGATTCCGACGCCGTACGAGGGATTATGGGACGAAGTAACGGAGAATCTAATCCGCTAGAGTTTGATCTGACACCAGATTTAAAGAAGGATGTTGAACGATGATGATTCAAGGGTGGCATATTGGAAATTGGGGTTTGTGGTAAGAGATTCAGCGAATTTGCTGTCCGCAGCAGTGATGGTGTAATAGGAGTGTTAGTGAATTGTTCCAAAAATGACAAAGTGGGAGAAGTTAAATGATGATGCAACGCTGGTGGATGTGCTTGTTGTGATATTTGTGGATTCAACTTCGAATGTTCCATTGTCGGTGATAACGTAAATGGGGTACCAGAGTGCGTTCGTTTATGATGAAATTCTTGTAACGCTGGCTCAAAATTTTGGCTTAAACCGAATAATTCAATACCTTGTTCATTGGAACTACTTTTCCTATGTCCTGATTGTCTTCCCACGACTCCTAGTCTGGACAATCCAAAATCAGTTAACTTTAAATGCCCATTTTTATCAATCAAAATATTATCTGGCTTCAAATCCCGATGAATGATTCCGCGCTTATGTAAGTCGTCAACACCAACAATTATCTCAGCGATGTATATCGGTGTCCATTCTAAGCCAATTACTCCCAATGTTTTGATCAAATTCGCACAGTCGCCACCATTCAAATATTCCATTACCAAGTAAAGATAATCCCGCGATTGAAAGCTGCAATATAATTGGGCGACATAAGGTGAATCAGTCTGTCGCATCATAACTGCTCTCTCAGATTTAACATTAAGCACCTGATTCTTGGCAATCATATCTCGTTTACGCAAGCATTTAATTGCAACATAATCTCCTGTTAGTTTCCTTTTCGCTAAAAATACTGATCCAAATGCTCCCTTGCTAATAGGCTTAATAATCTCATAGTCGCGAACTCCCCCGCCAGAACTAGATTTGGTTTGTGGGGTCGTAGATACCAATAATGGAGATAACGGTGGTTGCGGTTTGTGGAAAGTTTTTTGACTTCCAGAGCCTTGCATCGAGGTAGATAGTGATAAATGGGCAATTTTCTTAGTGTCTATATCGTCATGTGTAGATGATGGTGATAAAATCGGGGTAAATCTAGAGGTTGTATTTCTTTGTAGTGAAGTGAGATGTTGCTTCTCCATATAGGGAGCTGGAGATAAATGCCTTCTAGGTGAGCTTGTTTCTGATGATCTTTTGCTTATATCTAAGCTATGAATTGCTTCTAATAATTCTCGAGAATTGGCCCTTGATTGATGGCTCATTGGTAGACGAGTAATCGAGGATCCCCGTTGGATATCCTCATCCTTCATTCGATTCAATGAAATAGATGACAGCGATGATTGCATTGAAGTGGTGCTTTCATGGCGCTTCGTATCGTTAACGAAGTCATTCTTGGTGTTGCCAATATTATCAAAGTTCGATTTCTGTAACAAGTCACCAGCCGGTGATATACTTCTTGATGGACGGGGTGCGTGCAAAGCAACAAAGTTCGGTCTTACAATTATGGGTTCGGCTAGCTCCTTTTCGACCTCAATTATTGGTGGGGTTGGTGTGGGATTTCTATTTTCGTTAATATTCTGTTGTCTAATCTTCTCGACTGTTTCTCGAACACTTTTCAAAACCAATTCATCAACCTCTGCTTTGATCTTATCCAGAAACTGCAAAATCGAAATTAATCGGGATAACGTATCCATCTTATTGTTAACTAGTATCTGAGTGTCCTCAATAATTTGTCGAATTGCTAAATCATTTGTTTCCAAGTTGTTGGCATTAAGAACAGAATTCAACGCCTTCTCTGAATTTGGTGAAAATTCCAATACTTCTTCATCATTTTTGACTGGTGGATTAACCAACAATGCTTCATCACATAATTCAATAACCTTTTGGAGAATCCCAAACGGGAACTTCTTCGAACGAATTAGATTTCGTTGTTTCGCTTGGAAATTCTTAGTCAATACCTGATTCGCTAACCGAGGAGAGGCTGTAGAAACATCTGACATATTGGGTAACGGAATTCCTTTATAATCGTAGATTATCCCTTGGTCGTCATTGGAAGAAGATGAAGATGAAGACACGTTGGAATCTTGGGATGTTGTAGATGGATTGGATAATAAGGACGATGACGATGAATGAAACTGTTGGTGTTGCAGTATTATTGATGATGTAGGCAGCATATTCTGAGACGACAAACTATCTAGGATCTTGCAAACTAACTCTCTTTGTTCTCCAATTTCGTCATGACATTCCTGTAAGTTCTCATTAATTCTGTGTTCTATTATACATAGATCCGAATGCTTTTCTATAAACCATGCTGGAATATTGTTCTCACAGATATGACATAATACATATTTTGGTTGGGGGACCGATTCTTCATCAATGATTCCTAAATCTTGCAAATTAAGTAGATATCCTTCAAAAATTTCTGCGCCGAACCCAAGCATGTCGATCAATTCATTCGGAACAGTTAGATCCAAATCAATATGCACAAAGGGTCGTATTGTCCACATAGAATGAGTAGGGAGTTTTGTCTTGGCATCATGAATTAATATCCCCTGTGCTTCTAGTTCAATTACATCTCCGTCGTTGGAAACTTCTGAATTCGTCATAGAAAGGGTATCTTCAGGGGAACCAACCACTGCAACATTTTCTGGTTCCTGTGATATTGGTGCTTCAAGGTGTATCTCCAGGATATCATCTTCAACTATTGATTGTCGCCGTGGTATGAAATCCTTCAGGGGCAACTCGACATCAGAAACCTCTTCAGTGGAGTTAAATGGCGTTAAGTGGCCTTCTTCAGGCGCAAGACACTCGTCATCTATGTGGCATTCATGAGCTGGTGGTGTTATTAACCTCATCAAATCGGAATATATCTCTAAACCTTCATTTCTAGGGTGTGCTACCTCCTTCTTGGTTGCAGTCATAAATTTAACCTTATAACTACAATCATCGACAATCATTTGATCTATTGCATTATTAAATACTTTGTAGTCTTCCTCGCTATTTCCAATTATAATTTTTGAAATTGGTCGATTAATAATCTTTCCTCTTGCCGTTCCAACTATGTACTCCCAATTTGATGAAAGATATCGTATATTTCCATCGAGGTCTAATTCCATGACAATCGTCGGATTATTTGATGACTCTAATCGTAGGTTGATTTGCTCTTCTATTGGTATTGTGTTTACATGGGATTCAGTAGCATCTTCTACCGAGGATGTTGGTGATGATGGAGGAGAAGATGGTCTTGAAGTAACCGCCGTCGATTCAATGTAGCGATTAGTATTTTCCATCATTTTTACCGGTGATTGTTGTTTTGACTTGCGCTGCTTTGGTAACGTCGTTGTCGGTGTACCAAGTGGAGATTGTGACGAGCTTGTACGTTCCATAATTGGAGCCGGTACTTCACAGGGTGATATTGATCGCTCCTTGAGCAGAGCTTGTGATCGTAGTTTAGTTGATTCAAACATGGGTTGATGAAACAAAGGGTCATCGATGGAAGGTGCCTCTTTATGGGGAGAGGATGATTGTCTTGACATCTTATCTTTGTGCTACTTATCAATGAAAACAAAATTGTCACTCTCAAGGCAAAATCAAAGTGGAATTTCACGATGTGTATACGTCGCACTCATATATATGTGTGTATACAATGGCGGAGATGGAGATGGAAATGGGTTGACGCCGATGAATGAGTTGGACTGAGTGTGAGTGATAAACAGGAAAACCACGGATTCAATGTGTACAACTTCTTCTCACTTCTGGGCAAAAAAAAAGGGGTTTGGGGTTTATGTGGTTTGGTTTTTTTATTTTTTTTTGGCAAATTCAAAATTTTGGTTTTCTCTGGTATAACGCCTTGATTGATTAGGTTGCTAGCCTATTGTACACAGACATGCAACTGATTGGACGAGATTAATAACAATACTCTTTAATCAAAGGTTATAAAGAATTACAAGAGTATAACTTACTTTAGAGTGAACGAAGGCGAGTCTGTGATTTATCATCCACGATGA
>JAKUCC010000721.1:0-14800 GCA_030563365.1 Hemisphaericaspora xylanilytica
AGTTGAGGTTGAAACCAATATTGTATCTGTCGAAAGAATCAAGCAAATGATTACTGAAATCAGAAGTAACAAGGTATTGCACAATCCAACAACACTTAATGAAAAGTTGAATAAGATGCAACAAGAATGTATGGAAGCAATCAAGAAAGTTGCCGCTAAACAAAGAGAAATGAGTAATTGATTACCAAATCATTATATGTACATAGATTACGTTTTGAACTATTCTTTTATTTCATTGATCGATATTATAATTCTCTATTCATCAGTATCCATCCTATCATCTGTAGGAGGGGCGGCATCGCCACTGCCGGTTTCAGCATCTTCAGTGGTAGCAGCAGGAGCAGTTTCACCTCTAGCTTCTTCCGCAGCTTGTTCTTCTTCTTCATCATCACCTCCTCTATTTCTAGCATTCGACACAGAGTCAAGTTTGTCTAACCATTGTTGCACATCTTCATCATCATAGGATACGAAATCTTGGTCCTTACCAACAATACTCACTGAAGTATTCTTGAAGGTCAATTCCACATCTTGAGACAACGTATCCCTCAATGCGTTCAATCCATGAACAATCAATCCCTCCACAGTCTCAGTCTGGCGTATTTCATCCAAATTTCTTTCCAAATATGTCCTGGCCGCCTGGGATCTTGCCCCAATTGCAGTTCCATAATATTCCAATACACTTCCTGAAGGTTGAAATTCAAAAAGATGAGCTCCGGTTTCATCATACCCAGCAATCAACAATCCAACCCCATATGGTCTACTACCATACGATTGTGTATTTTCTTGGGCTTTATCAGCAATTGATAACACGGCTTTATAGGTTTGAATAGGTTTGTTGAAAATCATTTTACTCGTCATGGCTTGTTTTCTCAAATAATTGGATAACACTCTTGCATCAGGTGCCAATCCTGCCAATGCGATACCCATATGATCATCGATTTTAATAATCTTCTTTTGATATGAACCCAATTCTTCGGCATTACGTTTCAATGCCACTAATACAACGTGTGATTTGGATACCAATCCTACGGCAGCACTTCCTTGTTTAATTGCTTCTAATGCATATTCCACCTGAAATAATCGGCCAGTTGGGGAATACGTTACAGAATCGTTATCGTAATTGTTTCTAAACATGGTGGATATTGGTCAATTGGTTGGTTTATTAGTAGAGGGTTTGATGAGTGTTGAAATGATGAGTGTTTGATTGCCACCATAATTTTTCAAAGTTTGAGACCAAAAAAATTACTTGAAAAAAATGGTGTGCATATAAGCATTTATATGGAGACCTACTTGCACTCACTGAATATTCCATATACAATATCATAAAAGTCAATTTTTAAGTAGAATTCATTTTAACTTGGTTTTATAAATAGAAAATAGAATACATAAAACACTAGCCTAATGCCTTTAAACGCTCTAATGTATACGTGTCATTATTCAATGTCAATATTATTTGATCAAAGTCAGATTCTTGCAATTGGGTCTTTAAATTAATGAAATTGTTTCTTAAAAATTGAATGAGGTTTGTCGAATAGATTGGATCCCGTTCTTGTAACAATATATGATATCTAATTTTTTCTCCATGTGGTTTTATATCTGGGTCCAAATATGAATAATCATCAATATCTTCATAAAGTAGGTTTGAATTGTATGTTTCACACGATCCTTGTTGATCTTCATTGACTTCTTCGAGAAAGTAAAATGTATTCTTGATCACTTCTGGGAATAATTCTAACAATACTGGAATATTCTTGGGGATTCCAAACGTCACCACAGATATTAATCCAAGTAGATTAATCTTTTTGTTCCTTGGGTTACCGTTATGATTATAAAATCGTATCCAGTTCTTAAAGAATATTATGGAGTCAATAGACAAAATGTCCAATATTTTTAGAAACAATTCTGGAGAATTCTTGCCTAATCTTGAAAACAACAAGTACATCTTTGCTGCCAATATTGGACTTTGATTATCGCTAATCACATAGTTTAACATAGCCAACATCAATCCACTATTCAACAATCCATTAATGAAAAATTCATTCAGATCTCCATTTTCGATCAATAAAATATCCATCAATGAAATGAATATCATATATGAATCATCTCTCATCTTGGGAAGATAGTCGGCCAACACTTTGAACGATTCAACAATCGCTTCTTCTTGACGGAACAACTCTGGGGAATATAATGAGTAACTTCTAACAATGGATAGAATTGTAGGCAAAATTTCCGTCGAATCCCGTAATCCTTGTGGAACCATCTCAAATAATTTAATGATTTCTGGATTGTTCAAATGAGTTTGAGGACAGTACTTCAATAGTTCTAACCATAAATCGTAGCCATCTTCAGAAAGCAACATATAAACATCAGAACCAGGTCTACAACATGCTTCAATCAATGGGATTGATATACTATGTGTTTCACGCGAATTTTCATTCAATGAAATTGTCAAGCTCTTCAACACTCTTAATAAAGAGCTCTTGATAATTGGCTGGTTTTCGTTAGTACTCAATTCCCAATACTTTGGTACTATTTGCATAATGTCTATCAAGGTTTGATAATCGACTAACGGATTACACTTTTCAATTAATACCGCCAAAGTGTTGAAAATATACAACTTTGATTCAATTAGTCTCATTTCATTTAACAAGTCGAGTAATAGCTTGACGAAATCATTGAGGAACGGTTGAAAATCAGTCTTGCTAAAGTCCCAGTCATTGACCACTGCTCTTAACGTTTGAATTGCTGCAATCTTTACCACTTTGTCGTTTATTGGATTGTTTGGTTGTAAAAAGTTAAGCAACAATTTATAGATCGAAACTCTCAGTTCCCTACCGCATTGAACTCCAATCCATTCGCCGATGATTAAACAAATTCTTCTCTTCAAGATTTTGTTTTCAACCATATCATTCTTTAATCCCTCAGGAATGAAAACGTCTTGTAAAAGACTATCAAAATTGACATTGTTAGAAATCGTTCCTGATGATAATTGAAACGTACAGAGTATGGAGTCCTTAATTAAAATTCTATCCACTGATTCATTTTCCATTAATCCTGACGAAATTTTGGTCAAAACAAATCCAGACAAGATATCTTGGAAGTACTTAATTAGGTCCTGGTAAAAATTTTCGGCACAAGGTCGAATTTGATATTCCCAGCTGCTTGACAATTCTTCAGTACACCATTCTTCTGGTTCCAATGCCCAACTCTCCAAGTCAGATGGTTTTAAGCGAAGGTACCAATTTATAATTAAATCACATAATTTTTGAATCAAGTCTGGTGTGAACACTTCCATTGAAAGTTTGCTTATTGCATTTGTGACATCTAATTTATCATTTCTTTGTTTCAAAGTGGTTGCGCCTTTCTTATAAATATATGCCATTATTTTTTTCAAGATACTAAAGGCTTTCAATGCTAAGATTTCCCAAAAATCATTTTCCTCATTACTTGTATAAACAAGTTCAGCCTTTTCTTCCAACAATGAAAGGAAAGTTGTTAAAATTTTTTGAGAACATGGCAACAACACAAAGCTAGTAGGGTTGTAGTTGACCAATGCAACATATAACTTGCTATAACATTTGACATATCTTTCTAACAAATCCGATGAGTATTTTTCATGTTCGGCTACTAATGATTGTAGATGATCAATCGTTGAGTGTAAGAATTCTGCAACATCTTGATTCTTATGAGGTTGATCAAACCCTTCCGGGATTATTCTCCTTAAGTTTTTGAGACAAAGATAACAAACTTCCATGATTGTTAAATCCAAATTGGTAGTCCATAATTGGAAGAACTTTTGGTATAGTTTGATCAAAATTGATGCTATTATTGGGGCCTTGCTTTGCATAGCGTGTCTTGCTCGACCAATTCTAACCATTGTAATTGTTTTGATTACCCTATTAAGTATTATCAAACAATTATTCGTACTTACAAGATCATTATGCTTAAACACGAAATCCTCAAGGTTCTTAGTGATATCATCGAATAAGTTGGGCCACTCGTGAGGAAAGTCATATCTCGCAATTTTTGCAATTGCATTAGCATTTTGAATCATCAATTGGTTATTTTGTTCATTGATCAATTGCATAACTCTCGCAGTAATTTGTGCCTTCTCTTGTTTACTGATGGCGTACTGTCTGGTGGCTCTCCAATATTTATCTACACCATTCTTGAAGCAGATAATTGCCAACCACCTAATCTGCAAAGCTATTTCTTGGTTCAAATATACTTCTTGAAGTAAGTAATGATAGCCGGGTACTATTTCCCATTTCTTCAATTGGGATTCAGCATTTTGCTGTTCAATGTTTCTTTCAGATCCGCTTGCCAATGTCAAGACAGTCAAAAGACTCTCGTAGGATAGGTCCATCTTAATGCTGTTGAGACCGAATTAAATGACTGTAGGGGGGAGTGTGATAGACTGTGGTTTTCGGTAGGTCAATATTTTCAAAGTATGCTAGAGTCAATTGGATAGAGTCAAATGGAATTTCTACCGATTGTACAATATGACAAGCTAATATATGAGTTGAATGTTGTGTAATTATGGTCAATGCCTTAAAGAAGTCACCTGGTAATTTTCCCTCAATTAAAGTCATCTTTAAATTTTACAACACCATCAATTTTTTGGGTCAAGGCACACGACCCATTATCAGACTACGGGATACGAGCTTAGACATGGCCAGTTGCTTTACAGACTATGAGACCTTCTATGATGATTGGCGATGTTTGTAAGATATACTAACCAGTTTCACAACAATAATACATTAAAAAAATGAATAGCAACGTAAATGCAAAAAACTATATACCATTCTAACAACAGGATCCTACCACATAATCACGTCCATCTATGTGTCTCATCCCCTTCACTCCATTCCTTTTCAGTATACCCCAACTCGCGTTTGACACGTTCTACTGTAGCCTTGTCTCCCATATTCTTTCCAATATTGTCACTTATTTTAATTGCAAATTGCCCGTTTGCTTCTCTTAATTTAATTACAATGTTTAACGGTGCTGACTTTTTACCTGTTTTTGTATCAATAAAGTCATTGGTGAAGAATGTACCAACACCAAACGTGCTCAACAACCCTAGCTGATCAGTCTTGGTTCTATACTTCAAACATTTCTCAATGTTTAATGAATCACTAAAACAAATAATCTTCGAAAATTTAGGTAATCCCAAAATGTTCAAATAATGATTTGCAACCTTTTCTGCAAATACTTCTGGATCACCGGAATCTTGCCTTACTCCTGCATAAGCATCGGAATACGGAGGATAAAACCAACTCAAATAATTGTCAGTACCAAAGGTATCAGTCAATGCCAATCCAGCATACTTTTCACCAAATGTGTTTATCCAATAATCCATAGCAATCTTATTTGCTTCTTTGTAGTTTTGCGTAATTGAAGCGATTCCCATATACCATTCATGAGCTACAGTTCCAATAGGATCAAAGCCGTATTTCATTGCAAAGTATACATTGGAGGTTCCTGCGATGAAAGGTTTATCGTCAGGATGTGCATCTAAATGACTCCTCATTTGCTGAATTACAATTTCTTGGGATTTGACAGATCTTCTTCTTCTGGTTCCAAACTCACTAAAGTTACATTTATTCTTAATTAATTGCTCAATCTTGTCATGTGCCTTTTCTTCTTGGCCTTCATAGTTCCAATTGGTATCAACAAATTTAAAATAACCTTCCGAAATGATTGCCAACAATGGAATCTCATAGAGAATAGTATCACACCATGCACCCGATATTTCCAATTTGAAATCCCCATCCTCAAGATACTTAATCTGGTCGTTTGGTTTCAATTGAAAAGTTCGTAAATATTCTAGATACTCATTAGGCAATTGAGGCAATTTCTTACCCAAGAATTCTATTTCTTCATCCGTGAATGTTAACTCCCCTAAAAGGGTTATTTGCTTTTTAATCCATTCAACTGCTGCCTCATTTAATTTCAAGTCAACAGTACGATTGGTATACTTGTAAATCACAGGAACATCCTTAAAGTTCTTGTGGACCGCTGCATGCATAAATAGCTTATACAAGTCTGTGTCTAGCAATGATTTGATAATTGGTTCCATTGTTTGAATTGATTAGCTTACAAAGTATAGTCAACCAGAAATTCCTTGAACGATTGATCATTCTGTTGAAGGACCGTTTTTTTAAACGGTTTCTTGTGGGGGTGCGCTACCCAGTACTAGAGCATGGGCAAAACACTACACCCAAATCTGAGCACCTTTATCATGGTTCTATCATTTCCTTTGGTTATGCTATGATCACCATATCCACTCTACGCGTTACTGGCATTTAACGAGTTACTTCTTCGGCAATTTAAGTTCTGGCAGTGCTATGCCAAAACAAGGAGGTGTTGTTTCCCCTTCAGTATCTTTCCCGTCAAAATACGCTCAACCTTAATAATTGAACTTCAGTCTTTCCGTATAAACAAGATGTAAATGTGCAAAACACCAAGCAAGGGTTCCATCGTTGTTTAATGTTCATGGGATCAATTCTGTTATTATCACAGCATAATACATATGGTCGTGCAATTTGACACAATTATCGCTGGAACATAAAAGAAATTTCTGCCACCAAACTTCACATATGAGTGTTTCTTTGTTATAGTGTGAAGAGGTAGACATATTTTGGATAATAAACATATAGACTCACTGAAAGTGACAAAGTTCTTTTCGCAATGTCACATACAAAGGAACAGGAATCCATCGTGTTAAAAGTTCTTTCATACAAGCCAAACCAATTTTATGAAATACTCGCTGTCACCAAATCGGCCGACGAAACAGAAATCAAAAAGTCTTATAGGAAATTGGCAATCAAATGTCACCCAGATAAAAACCCTCATCCGAGAGCTAGTGAAGCATTCAAGTTTATTAATAAAGCTTGGGGAGTCTTGAGTGACCCCCAAAAGAAAAAGATATATGATCAAACTGGGGCTGATCCTGATTCACGATTCGAATCAAGTGGCGCAGGTGCAAGTGGGTTTTCTTCAGGTACACACCCCATGTTCAACGGAGGAGCAGGACGCGGAGGAGTCCCATTCGATGATGATATTTTCAACTTGTTCTTTGGAGGCGGAAATAGTCCATTTGGGGGCCAAACATTCACATTTGGAAATAATGGTTTTACATTCCAATCATTTGGCGGAGGTGACTCTCCATTTATGAGACATAGAAGAACGCATCACAGACCAAGACAAGGTCAGTCACAGTCAGGAACTAGCCAACAGGAACAGCAACAAAATTCGACGTCGGAAATGCTTCGGGCATTGCTTCCTCTTTTGTTGGTGCTAATTGTTCCTATCTTGACATCGTTGTTTACTGGTGAACTGTCAGGTTCAGATTATTCATTTTCTCCAACAAGCAAATACAATATCGAACGTAGAACCCCAAGATATTCGATTCCTTACTATGTCACTAATAACTTTGAGCAGAAATTTTCCGGCAAATCTGCAAAACAAATGAGAAACTTTGATAATAAAGTGGAAAGCATTTATGTTCAGGATAAGCGTTCTAAATGTTCTCGAGAGCAAATCCACAAGAATGAACTAATTGAAGACGCACAGGGCTGGTTTTGGACCGACGAAGACAAGTTGAAGCGAGCAGAAAATATGCCTATGCCTAACTGTGATTTCTTAAGAGGAATAGGATTGATATAATAACATTTTATATAGACGCAAGGTAGAGTCTTTTTGTAAAAGAAATCAATTAATATGTAATCACAAACGTAGACTTCTTCGAGGTCGAATATCTTCACTATTAGGTTCTAAAGAACAGAAATGATTGAAAGTACGACGGCCTCGTGTTGGTGAAATGGTAGTTTTTTGATTTTTCCAACACCATATTTCCTAAACAGGTAGAAAGTAGTTTGAACCGAGGTTAACTACCCCACAACACAGTCCTAGCCTTCCAATTGCAACCTTATTGAGTCTACTGGGTTTATTGAAAGAGAGTAGGCAAGAAAGCCCAATTACTGTGTGGACAAGAGGATTGAGAGAACGCTCAACTCAGCTGCTTTGCGAAAGCATACTCATAAACAAACTCTTTCGTAGTCAAAAAGACTTATATTTCTTTATACCTATAAGACTAATAATCTAAGAAGAGTACTTGTTGATTAATTCGGTAGCGTAAGCAATGTATTGTTGTTCAGCTTCTTCTTGGGATAAACCTTCCAAGTCCTTCCAAGCTTGCCATTTGTACTTGGCCTTGAAGTTGAAAGCACTTGGCTTTTCAGTGTTGTTGTCACCAACAGTTGCTTGTTTGTATAAACCGTATAACTTTAATAATTCGTCATCATTTGGTCTGGTGGTTAAGTTGGAGACGGTGTCGGCCTAGAGGGAAAAATGTTAGTACAAAACAGTCAACGCTTGGAATTGCAATTGCAGCCAGCTCGGGAGCCAATATTGACATACTCTTTCGGTGAATTCTGCGGAAACCATTGCTTGCTTTATTTAGTTAATATGTTAAGTGTGAAGAGAAGAAGTGGAATGTAAATGTAACAAACTTGCCCCTTGGTCCAAAAAAAACCTCATGCGTTTTGTTGATGAATAAAAATGTGGTTGATCCAGTGGTTGGTTTATATACAGGAAATATAATGGCCAAGTAAAATCAACAATGGCACGGTTGCCACTGTAATTGTAAATCTACACCCACCATCACCTGAGAGAGTTTCTTGACTTTGTAACGGCATTCTAATCAAACCTTATAAGATTTTGGAACCCTAGAATCTTAATTTTCAGAGTCCTTGGACAAACAAGGTTATACTTTCTGCATGCGTTATCGGCTGCGAAAATTACGGTCAATACAAGCAAATAAAGGAAACATTCCCACTGGTGGACAAGACAAGTTCTTCACAGGAAAGTCTCTGAATTATGTTTGTTCCCCTAGCGTGAATGGAGACAGATATAATTAATTGGTAATCATCGAATACTGTGGAATACAAAAGAAACGATTCATTCATGGTGGATATTAGAAGCTCTGTTAATACTAAACCTCATACAATTCGCCCTGATTACAAAAAAGATTCAATTGAATTTTCAATTCAAACTAACTATATCTATAAACAAAACTCCTTCATTCATCTATTGCAACTTCACAATTCATCAATTTCGTTATACACTTTTGGATTTCAGCAAACTCTACGGGTTTCGTAATTACATCATCAAAAATTCCTGAGTCCTTTGCTTTCTCCGGAGATCCGGTAATTGCCACAATCGGAGTCGTAGAATTTGTCCCCGTAGTAAACTTGATTAACTTGGCTGCGTCAATGGCCTCAACTTTTGCTAGCTTCAAAGCAGTAAATATAATATCGAATTTGACTTTACTTGTTGCTCTCTTTATTAAATCTTCTCCATCTGTCACAGAAACGACAATGCACCCGGCCCTTTCCAACAGCTTGATCACGGAATGTCGGACAACCGATATTGGCTCACAGTACAAAACATTCAATTCATTTGAAAAGCTAATTGCTTCACTTCTCGAACTTGCACGTCTTCGAAGAAATCCAGGTCTATCCTCTGCATCAGATGAATTAGGTGAAAAATCTCTAAATATTGCTGAATTTCTGGCAAGAACAAGACTTGCTGATTTTGGCTTTTCATCGTGGAATAAATACTCATCTCCACTTGAATTTGTACTTATTAATGATGGGAATCGATCATGCTTCGGCACTATTGGCGACTCAAATACCTTATTTGAAGATGCTGACATAACGCTACTCAATGTATGGATTGGTGGCGCAACTGAACCCGTCCCAGGGGATCCGAATGACGAATTATGAGTAGTAGCCGTCAGTGGTGAAAGAGGGGCCTTGAAAGGACTACCGCCACTGTTATTTCCACTTGAGCTATTTCCTCCGAGTGGACCACTAAACGAATTTCCTGGAGATCGTAAGGCCGGCGTAGAATCAGATGAACTCGACGAAAAACTATTTCTATGCTCAAGATGCTCTGATTTCAATCGATTAATTACATCCTTATTTTGCTTCTCCAATACTGATAAATTCCTAAACCTAAACGATCCAAACTCACCGGCCTCAACCAACCTACTTCCTCTTCTCTCTCTCTTCCCTGAGCCCGCCGTCCCCGAGACATTTGCTGATCCAGGTGTTGACGACGATCCACTACTTCCTGGAGAATCACTAGTTAAACTATTTCGTAAACTCTGATGAATTATATTTTGGCTACCACCTCCAACAGTATGATCTTCGTCGGAATCATCACTCTCGTCTTGAGGGAACTGAACCACTTCCGCACCACGTGAATCAAAATAATCCGTCAGTTCGGGATCGTCTAATGAGGGTACAAACGGTGCTTCTTGTTCAAATAATCTATCCCATTCAATACCATCAAAATAAGGATGAGACATAATTTCGCTTGCGCCATGATACCCCAAACGCTCTTCGGGATTCAACGTTAACAACCTTTCAATCAAATCTTTAGCTTCGGGCGTACAAAACGTCTGCCATTCCTCTGGAGGCAAGTCAGGCCAATCAATATTACCATCAAGGATATTTTGAAACACTTTTTGTGGAGTGTCAGCATGAAAAGGGGGATATCCAAATAAGAATTCGAATAGCATACAACCAATTGACCACCAATCAGACGCTTCACTTTGGCCAACACCTTCAATAGTTTCTGGTGCTAAATAATCAGGCGTCCCTACAAAATGTTTGGTTTCAACATTCTTTTCAGGATCATACAATGCATAATTCATCCCGTGATTGACACCGCTCAGAATTGACCCACGTTGGCTATAGTCTTCATCTAATAACGCAAATGATGATTCCGACGCCGTACGAGGGATTATGGGACGAAGTAACGGAGAATCTAATCCGCTAGAGTTTGATCTGACACCAGATTTAAAGAAGGATGTTGAACGATGATGATTCAAGGGTGGCATATTGGAAATTGGGGTTTGTGGTAAGAGATTCAGCGAATTTGCTGTCCGCAGCAGTGATGGTGTAATAGGAGTGTTAGTGAATTGTTCCAAAAATGACAAAGTGGGAGAAGTTAAATGATGATGCAACGCTGGTGGATGTGCTTGTTGTGATATTTGTGGATTCAACTTCGAATGTTCCATTGTCGGTGATAACGTAAATGGGGTACCAGAGTGCGTTCGTTTATGATGAAATTCTTGTAACGCTGGCTCAAAATTTTGGCTTAAACCGAATAATTCAATACCTTGTTCATTGGAACTACTTTTCCTATGTCCTGATTGTCTTCCCACGACTCCTAGTCTGGACAATCCAAAATCAGTTAACTTTAAATGCCCATTTTTATCAATCAAAATATTATCTGGCTTCAAATCCCGATGAATGATTCCGCGCTTATGTAAGTCGTCAACACCAACAATTATCTCAGCGATGTATATCGGTGTCCATTCTAAGCCAATTACTCCCAATGTTTTGATCAAATTCGCACAGTCGCCACCATTCAAATATTCCATTACCAAGTAAAGATAATCCCGCGATTGAAAGCTGCAATATAATTGGGCGACATAAGGTGAATCAGTCTGTCGCATCATAACTGCTCTCTCAGATTTAACATTAAGCACCTGATTCTTGGCAATCATATCTCGTTTACGCAAGCATTTAATTGCAACATAATCTCCTGTTAGTTTCCTTTTCGCTAAAAATACTGATCCAAATGCTCCCTTGCTAATAGGCTTAATAATCTCATAGTCGCGAACTCCCCCGCCAGAACTAGATTTGGTTTGTGGGGTCGTAGATACCAATAATGGAGATAACGGTGGTTGCGGTTTGTGGAAAGTTTTTTGACTTCCAGAGCCTTGCATCGAGGTAGATAGTGATAAATGGGCAATTTTCTTAGTGTCTATATCGTCATGTGTAGATGATGGTGATAAAATCGGGGTAAATCTAGAGGTTGTATTTCTTTGTAGTGAAGTGAGATGTTGCTTCTCCATATAGGGAGCTGGAGATAAATGCCTTCTAGGTGAGCTTGTTTCTGATGATCTTTTGCTTATATCTAAGCTATGAATTGCTTCTAATAATTCTCGAGAATTGGCCCTTGATTGATGGCTCATTGGTAGACGAGTAATCGAGGATCCCCGTTGGATATCCTCATCCTTCATTCGATTCAATGAAATAGATGACAGCGATGATTGCATTGAAGTGGTGCTTTCATGGCGCTTCGTATCGTTAACGAAGTCATTCTTGGTGTTGCCAATATTATCAAAGTTCGATTTCTGTAACAAGTCACCAGCCGGTGATATACTTCTTGATGGACGGGGTGCGTGCAAAGCAACAAAGTTCGGTCTTACAATTATGGGTTCGGCTAGCTCCTTTTCGACCTCAATTATTGGTGGGGTTGGTGTGGGATTTCTATTTTCGTTAATATTCTGTTGTCTAATCTTCTCGACTGTTTCTCGAACACTTTTCAAAACCAATTCATCAACCTCTGCTTTGATCTTATCCAGAAACTGCAAAATCGAAATTAATCGGGATAACGTATCCATCTTATTGTTAACTAGTATCTGAGTGTCCTCAATAATTTGTCGAATTGCTAAATCATTTGTTTCCAAGTTGTTGGCATTAAGAACAGAATTCAACGCCTTCTCTGAATTTGGTGAAAATTCCAATACTTCTTCATCATTTTTGACTGGTGGATTAACCAACAATGCTTCATCACATAATTCAATAACCTTTTGGAGAATCCCAAACGGGAACTTCTTCGAACGAATTAGATTTCGTTGTTTCGCTTGGAAATTCTTAGTCAATACCTGATTCGCTAACCGAGGAGAGGCTGTAGAAACATCTGACATATTGGGTAACGGAATTCCTTTATAATCGTAGATTATCCCTTGGTCGTCATTGGAAGAAGATGAAGATGAAGACACGTTGGAATCTTGGGATGTTGTAGATGGATTGGATAATAAGGACGATGACGATGAATGAAACTGTTGGTGTTGCAGTATTATTGATGATGTAGGCAGCATATTCTGAGACGACAAACTATCTAGGATCTTGCAAACTAACTCTCTTTGTTCTCCAATTTCGTCATGACATTCCTGTAAGTTCTCATTAATTCTGTGTTCTATTATACATAGATCCGAATGCTTTTCTATAAACCATGCTGGAATATTGTTCTCACAGATATGACATAATACATATTTTGGTTGGGGGACCGATTCTTCATCAATGATTCCTAAATCTTGCAAATTAAGTAGATATCCTTCAAAAATTTCTGCGCCGAACCCAAGCATGTCGATCAATTCATTCGGAACAGTTAGATCCAAATCAATATGCACAAAGGGTCGTATTGTCCACATAGAATGAGTAGGGAGTTTTGTCTTGGCATCATGAATTAATATCCCCTGTGCTTCTAGTTCAATTACATCTCCGTCGTTGGAAACTTCTGAATTCGTCATAGAAAGGGTATCTTCAGGGGAACCAACCACTGCAACATTTTCTGGTTCCTGTGATATTGGTGCTTCAAGGTGTATCTCCAGGATATCATCTTCAACTATTGATTGTCGCCGTGGTATGAAATCCTTCAGGGGCAACTCGACATCAGAAACCTCTTCAGTGGAGTTAAATGGCGTTAAGTGGCCTTCTTCAGGCGCAAGACACTCGTCATCTATGTGGCATTCATGAGCTGGTGGTGTTATTAACCTCATCAAATCGGAATATATCTCTAAACCTTCATTTCTAGGGTGTGCTACCTCCTTCTTGGTTGCAGTCATAAATTTAACCTTATAACTACAATCATCGACAATCATTTGATCTATTGCATTATTAAATACTTTGTAGTCTTCCTCGCTATTTCCAATTATAATTTTTGAAATTGGTCGATTAATAATCTTTCCTCTTGCCGTTCCAACTATGTACTCCCAATTTGATGAAAGATATCGTATATTTCCATCGAGGTCTAATTCCATGACAATCGTCGGATTATTTGATGACTCTAATCGTAGGTTGATTTGCTCTTCTATTGGTATTGTGTTTACATGGGATTCAGTAGCATCTTCTACCGAGGATGTTGGTGATGATGGAGGAGAAGATGGTCTTGAAGTAACCGCCGTCGATTCAATGTAGCGATTAGTATTTTCCATCATTTTTACCGGTGATTGTTGTTTTGACTTGCGCTGCTTTGGTAACGTCGTTGTCGGTGTACCAAGTGGAGATTGTGACGAGCTTGTACGTTCCATAATTGGAGCCGGTACTTCACAGGGTGATATTGATCGCTCCTTGAGCAGAGCTTGTGATCGTAGTTTAGTTGATTCAAACATGGGTTGATGAAACAAAGGGTCATCGATGGAAGGTGCCTCTTTATGGGGAGAGGATGATTGTCTTGACATCTTATCTTTGTGCTACTTATCAATGAAAACAAAATTGTCACTCTCAAGGCAAAATCAAAGTGGAATTTCACGATGTGTATACGTCGCACTCATATATATGTGTGTATACAATGGCGGAGATGGAGATGGAAATGGGTTGACGCCGATGAATGAGTTGGACTGAGTGTGAGTGATAAACAGGAAAACCACGGATTCAATGTGTACAACTTCTTCTCACTTCTGGGCAAAAAAAAAGGGGTTTGGGGTTTATGTGGTTTGGTTTTTTTATTTTTTTTTGGCAAATTCAAAATTTTGGTTTTCTCTGGTATAACGCCTTGATTGATTAGGTTGCTAGCCTATTGTACACAGACATGCAACTGATTGGACGAGATTAATAACAATACTCTTTAATCAAAGGTTATAAAGAATTACAAGAGTATAACTTACTTTAGAGTGAACGAAGGCGAGTCTGTGATTTATCATCCACGATGA
>JAKUCC010000722.1:0-14719 GCA_030563365.1 Hemisphaericaspora xylanilytica
GATCCAATTTGAGTATCTGACTTCATATTTGCAAACTCAGGATGATGACGTCTGACATTCTGATTATGATTATCCTTCATAAGAACCAAATTTCGAGCATATTCAAGTTCGGAATAAATTGCTTCAATTGCTGAATATACTCCTTGTTCCCGAGTAATTTTCTCGCCTAACCGACCAACTTTCTCGATAATCACAGGATCAGTGACAGCTCTCTTAATAGCCTTACTCAATGTCTTGCCAGTCAATTTCTTCAACGCAATTCCAACACCCAAATCTTCAACTCTAGTAGCGAAAAAGAATTGATCACCAAAGAAAGGCTTAATGATTGTCGGACATCCAGCACGTAACGAAGCGCCTGTTGTCCCTGACCCTCCATGATGCACGGCCGCATCAATTCTAGGGAATAACCAGTCATGAGGAATTGCCCCTGCATTGAATATCTCAGGTGGAAGTTCAACTTCATGATAGTTTGCTTTATGATTCAATCTATCCGACCAACCCTTGTTTAAAATACACCTAACATCAGCCCTTAAAACCGCTTCAACTATCGCTTCCGTAAGCATATTTGCATCCTTAACAACAATTGAGCCAAACCCAATATATACAATCTTCTTACCATCTGTACGAGCTTTTTCAATGAATTGAACTAATTCAACTGGTGGGTCGTAATCAGAACTTTCATTCAAGACCCAATAACCAGTTACTTTGATCCAATCAGGGAAATCCACTGCTGGTGGGAACACGCTCGGTGAAACATTGTACAAAAATGGAACTTTTGATTGTTGCATTCTAAATAGATTAGTTCTCGGAAGTTTTAAAGTCTCTTCTCTCCAGCGATTGACTTGTCTTGAAATTCCCTTCCAAAATATACTGTTGAATGCAACATGAGTCAAATAATTATAGGATCCACCTTTCCGTTGATCAGGTACAAAAAATGCATTTGGATATGCCTTGGTTTTCGTCCATGGCATAGTAAACGCCCGGAAATAAGGGACAACCAATGCTTCTGCAATATGAATCCCAGCCATAGCCGATGGACTCTCAATTAAAATGTCACACCCTTGACAAGCTTCCCAACTGGTTTTCAATAATTCGGTGATCCAAATTCCAAATTTCGCTTGTGCATCCTTCAAAAATGCAACTGACATCGTATTATGTGTTACCATAAATGACATCAATTCGGCTGGATCGCCCGCAATTTCTTGAAATCCCAAGCCATGCTTCTTAATCCAAGGCCCAAATTCTGAATGAGTCGCAATTGTGACATTGTGTCCTTCTTCCACCAACGCTACCCCCAATGCAATATATGGTTGTACATCTCCTCGAGAACCAATCGTAAGCATTGTTATATTATAAGATGTGGAGGGTTTCATTTCAGTTTTCACAAAAGGGGAGTCTTCTAATATGATCGGAACATCCAAACCGGATGCTGTTGTCAACCGATCTTCAAACATCCTAATCCTGGCAAGTTCAATTCGCTTCTTGGCCATTTCCAACTCCCGTTTATTGGCTGCATCGATTAATTTCCTATTCAAGCTATCATCACTTCGCCCTGGAACCATCTTAGTTGAATCATTAAGAAAAGTATCTCTTAGTTTCAGTATTACATCCACACAATCATTTCTAGATTTAGACAAGCTAAACTCAAATTGGATCTCGTTATGTCCCCCGGTCATTAAGCGCATACTCGAAAAAGAAAATTTTGCACTTTTCACCCGTTTGACATTATGTATATCAACCATAGGGATGATCATTTTTGTAGACACGCCAGGTAATAAACTTCGAAAGCAAACCGTTGATTCACCAACGTAAATTCTTCCCCACACAGGAACAGACCTTTCCAAATGGCAATAATAAGCCGCAACCAATTTACTATCTATGGGCAAGGCGAAATAATCTCTAAAGAAGTCCTGATCTTTGCGACGGTCCATTATTCCAGAAACATAGTAAGGATCTGATTCAGTCAATTTCTGATAATGCGAAGGGCTTGCCAAATAAACGCTCGAGACGTTCGACAACATCTTTATTCCTTTTTCGATTGCATGATCAGTCTTCAGAGTCATTGATGAACGCAGAATCTTTCGACTCAAATCGCTCTCTGAGGTGTTGGACAAATTGTGTAAGTCAAAGTTTTCCTCACTTTTAAGTGTGTCATACCGTCGAAGCACCTCTTCCAAATCTCTAATTGATGTCTCTAGTGAGATATCCAAACTTTGCAAACTTTTCACCGATAAACCTTTGGGTAATATTAGTCTATCATTGACCTCAAAAGTTGTTACTGAATTATCTGTTTCAGTGACAATCACAGGGTCATTTTGCTTTTTCTTGAATAATTTTGTGGCTTGAGAAATTACCTCACTAAATCTTCTCAACTTGGACTTCTCTGGACGAATGGTCCATAAATCAGAATCAGATTGCTCGATATGGTTCACTTGCATAATCTTCTTGACCAATGTATTAGAGGAAGGTGTCAATGTAGAAACATTTGGGAGTGATGCAAAGCTTGGCGTTACTCTTTTGAATCTATCGGAAAGTGTTTTCAATCTACCACTTTCATGTTCCTTTCTTTGCATGGCCTTCATATACACACTTTCAAATATCGTAAAAAACTGGTGGCCATCAATTGGAAACAAGAAATATACTTCTTCAATTCCTCTTTTATTATCTTCACGGCGAAGTTTCTTCTTAAACTTTGTTGCTGTTTTCGTTTTATCATCGTTTGTGCGATATCGCAATTTCAAACTAAAAGGAGTATCATTTAAGTCATCCTCAACTTCATCATTTGAGTCTCCAGACAATAATCTTCTCTGATTAAAGTCGATTACGTCAACAAGAGGCACCTTCAACAACACCTCATTCTTCCAATTGGAGTTATTAAGCAGAAAAATCAACTTGGTGAGGTTGTTACACCATTTTCGGGCTACAAACAAGCTATCACATTGAAACTTATAAGTTTTCTTGACCGTAATAATTTTGAACCATACATGGGAACTTGATGTTTCGATCCCTTCCTCAGTAGCAGATCCATCCGTCGACATTACGTCGTGAAAGTCTAGTAGCTCGTCGACCGAGTTTTCTCCCAACCGCGGCGACGCAGAACCCGAAAGATATCCACTCCTGATTCCACTTGGCGTCATGGTTCCATCCATTCTTTCTCTCCCAATTGGGGAAAGTGCTTCCTTTTCATACTTCTCCTTATTGATAACCTCCGCGGAAATACATGATCTCATGTCAATCATTAAAGTTGGGAAGAATAATTCAGTTGAGGAACGATAAATAGCCAATGCGTCATTTCTCAAGATTGCCCAGTACCTATGTGTCAAAACTGTTCCTAGTATCGAATCAGCGTACTTTACTGCTCTCATTCCTAAACTACCCTTCTGGATTATGTTGGAAGAGTCATCATAGTTGACTATATCAGAAGCTTCCACTAACGCATCAGATTTCGGAAGATAGGAGAAAAATAACAATGATTCGGAGGTTAAATAAAAATGCCCTTGTAATAGTACATCTTTAACTAGCCATGTTCTAAAATTGCCAAAAAAATGCTCGTCCTCGGACAATGAGAATGTCCTTTGAATTTTGTTAGCGACTTTTACCAGTACATGTTTCTTATTCTTCAATTCAAATTCCGCTCGTTGATTGTCTGAGAGCTCCTTCTGTTTAATGGGAACAATATCGTTAAGTAAATGAGGATTGAGGTTTTCAACGAATGACTCTTGTAGTCTGGTTAAAAGCACCCTATTATTCTTGTCATCTTGTGCAATAATAGTCAGAGTTGGCAAACTTTTAACATCATACGAACCACTATCGTCACATGACATACGTGACGCTTGAGCCAGTAATGTTTCGGCTTCTGACTGGACTTGGTCAGAAGATGCATCATTTACCACGAAATCTGCTGAACATGGTGGTGGGGTAATGTATATCGTGGGGTCCAGTTTGCTGATATCCTGTGTTCTTAAGTCGGGGGTGGCGATAAAGTTGGATGAGTCTGATATTGATAATTCAACAGATTGTGGTTGCAACGATGACAGGGAATCTTCAAGCAGGGGCGCGTCAGTCATCGCTGTACTTAGTCGCCATTTATCGAACGGAATGCCACCTAAACCAACAATATTACCCTTATAGGCTTTCAAGAGCTCATCTAAACTCAATTTGCTCAAACTTGCAATGGAACATAATCCCGAGCTTATCATGGTGCTCTGAAGTAAGTGAGAGAAAAACCGATTATCTTCACCATCACAAAGCTTAGCTAAATCATCGCCATCCAATTCATCATCCATAGACACTTTTTGCTCCATCGGTTGAGACTTCTTTGATTGTTCTACTTGAGCCATGGATTTCAGATCGGATTCATTGGGCCCTGTTGGGTTTGCTGGAGATGGCCCACCTTCTGTCCCTTTTGATCCCCACATAAACTTGTTGTAATTTGAATAAATATTACTTATTGCTTAACCGTTCTGTATGAAAGATGCAATTAATTGAAGGTTGAGCTTATCCTTAATGTTTCATTTGAAACAAATCTCTTTCTCTTTGCTGCGAGGCTATAATGGTCGTTTGCGGCTAAGATTGATTCAGTTAATACTGCAAAAATATGTCAAAGCCAAAAAAGGGTCCAATTAATAAGCGTAATTAAATCAATACTGTAAATGTCAATCTGACCTGAATGCTGCACTTATATAAAACCTAATGGTGGAAGTCATCTATAATAGGTTTCAATTGTTTGCAAATTACAGATGATTCAAAAAGTTAAATGATCTTACAAGTTTACCCGATTTCGATGACTGGCGGTTAATCTAATTATTATTTATTATCCTCATTTTGTGTTGGTTTTCGATTGTTTCCCAAAAAGAGCTCACACAGATTTAAGCTTTGCTTTCCAGCGGATGCTTTTTACTGTATTGAGTAATTCTCAATATTACTTTTTGGCACAGACCAACGTCACAGCCTTCGAAAACTTCTTGAATACAACTAGTAAACTTGGTCAATACATTTAGATACAAAGAGCATGGCCACAGATTTTGATCTAGAATTAGACTTTGATTGCCAATGTTTTCTCGCAATAACAGCCACGACAAGCAAATTGGTGCACCGGCATGTGTGGAATCACTTGGATCCACCTTTTTTTCTTCACATGCGCCTGTTGCTCTCTTAGATCACTAGCGTGAATGGATCAACGCCACAAACCTCAAGATCCCCCAGATAGAATTTCTTCCTTACCAAATTGCTTTAGGCGTTTCTTCTTCCTGAGAGTTCCAAACTTATGAGATCATCAGAAGTCTTGAAACATCACACCAAGGAACGAGTTTCTAATCTAATCCGATTCATCTCGTGGGGTTACACGAGGAATAGATCAATGTTTCACCAAAGCTTAAGATTCTTCAATGTTTATAAAACTCACATGGTCTAGTCATTTGAAATTATGCAACTCCGTTGACATCCGAAGATGATCATCGGAAAAAAAAGTTTAGTTATGGGATCCTCAACAATCTGTCAACATACTAAATTTACAATAATCGAGAGTTTTGCATTATAATGCCTTTCCTCTAATAAAATATTTACATGATATCAAAAGAACGAATATACTATCAATCTCTATTCAAGGCTATGACTCTTCAACAATTTGTTGAATTCGCTAGTTGGATCATTAAATAAAACATCAAACGAATCATCTTCTACAATCTCACCTTCGTCGTTAAACACAACAATTCTATCACTTCCTTTAATTGTTGATAATCGATGAGCAATTGAGATTATAGTAACGCCCAGCTCTTTGTTCAATTGTTGCAAGTTCTTCATCACCATCTCTTCACTTATAGAATCCAATGCTGATGTAGCTTCATCTAGGATCAAGATCTTAGGTTCGCGAATTAATGTTCTAGCTAATGAGACTCTTTGACGTTGACCCCCACTTAGCTGAGTAGAATTGGAACCTCCGATTGGGGTCTCCAATCCATGAGGTAAATTGGAAATAAACGATTTGGCATTACTAAGCTCCAATGCCCTTTGAATTTGCTCGTCAGTAGCGTCATCTTTACCAAACAAAACATTTTCTTTAATGCTTCCACTAAATAAAAATGCGTCTTGCAGTACGTATCCCAATTGCGACCTATAATGATTCAAATTCAAATCCCGAATATTGTTATTTCCAATAAATACATTACCTGTATCGGGATCATAAAATCTTAAAAGCAACTGACTAACAGTCGATTTTCCACATCCTGAAGGGCCAACGAGACAGACATTCTCACCTTGTTTGATGGTGAGATTCATGTGTCTGAATACTTCTGAGTCAAGTCTTGAGGGATATGTAAAGTTTATATCTTCAAACTTGATATCTCCATTTAAGCCGTCAACCTTTCTACCTAAGCGAACAGGAATTTTGGGTTGATATTCAACCAATTCAAACACTCTTTCTGCAGCACCAATACCTTTCATTAATTCAGTATAGAAGTTCCCTAAACCAAATACTGATGATCCTGTGTAGACCGCATACATCATAAAGCTTGACAAATCACCGATACTCAATTGGCCCAAGCCAACCAATTGAACACCAACAACTAATAACCCTATCAAAGTAGTATTTCCAATAAAACCATTGACTGAATAATAGAACCCAGAATACTTAGCTTCTCTCATGGAGCTATTAAATATATTCTTAATCTCTCCGTTATAATTGCGTACCATTAAAAGCTGCTGAGAAAATGCTTGAATCGTTTTCACACCATTAAGCTTTTCTTCAGTTACTTTGGTCATTGCCCCCACATTTTCTTGAATCAATCTTGATAATGCTTTGATTCTTCTACCATAGAACCAAGACATTACAATCAATGGAGGGAACATCAAACTCATGCAAAGCGTCAATTTCCAAGACACAAAACACATCATTGATAAACCAACACATCCACTAATGACAGCTCTCATTCCATCACTAATATTCATACTGAGACTTTTGGAGATAATTTGTGTGTCACTCGCAATCCTAGAAATCAAGTCACCGGTCTTCATACCGGCCTTGGTAGGTCCCACATCAAAGAAATATGCATCCTGTGACAATATCTTCAGAAAGATCCTTGATCTTAACCTTGCCACTAACCTTTCCCCCACTGATCTCAATAAGAACAATCTTCCATAGTTGGCTCCTGCTCCAACAACAAATAATATCCCCAATGCCGAATAAAATTGAACTTGTGGGAGTCCCAAGATGATTACAGGTTCGTCTTTCTTCGACGTGGAAACTTCTCCATCCTCATCCTCCTTCGGCTTTGCCGTATCTATGATTTTACCAATGAATAATGGCAACGACATTGTAGTTGCTGATGTGACAAGCAAGCACAATAATGCAAAAATTAATGTTCTGAATTCGGGTTTAGCCAATCTCAACAATTTGACCACATCTTTACGAATCTGAGTTCGTTTTTTATCATCTCGCTCTGATTGGGAGTCACTTTGTTGCTGCGTTATTTGCTCGGGTGTTGATGATGTCGTGTTAAATCTGATTTGTGATATAATCAGATTATGGGATCGGTATCCGGATCTGAGCCATTGATGTCTATTGAATGTTTGTAGATGAGGTACAGAATTCTTGGTCGGCAACCTGATTAACGTACTTCGAGCTAATGGGAGTATTCGGAGAATCGTCTGTTTATTTATACCTATCATAATCTTTAGATGTTGTTGCAATTGTCAGTACAAGTTCGACGATTATCAGTCTAACTTAAGTGGGACCTGGTGGTTATGGGAGAAATTTTCGTACTTCAGCAACCAGACCAAATTTCGACAATCGGACATGTTGCCATAATAAGCCGAAGTGACCTGAAATATTTTCTGTGAGTTTCTATCCGGGTTACCAGTTCATAAAGTTTTCATAGATCCAGTCACCTACAATTATTGAGGAGTATTGACATTGACTATATTCACCCATTTTGTTATATCATCCTTCTCGCAGCTTTTATTCGACAGATCTTATGCAATAATTAATCCCATATTTGTTGATCGTCAGTATTATAGCGAAGTGATTGCGTGAGATCTTAAACTCACTCATGGCAAACACAATAAATAGACGTTTTATTGTATCTAGACTGAATCCTACATTATCTATATAATCTTATGCCAAATATAATCAGTGGGTCACATGGAATTTCTTTCTCCGTGCCATTTCAATCATTTGCTCAACGTTGTCGCTTGTTAGCCCATTAGATTCAACCCGTAGTGTAAACCCCCTGTTACAGGCTTCAAATATATCCGGAGCAACATGTGTAAGTCTATTTCGGCTCAAATCCAATTCCCGAAGGTTAGGCAACAGTTGACCAATTGAGCATTGTGCGATTGTTTCAATCTCGTTATTGTTAAGCAGCAATATTTCAAGCAGTCTGGGTAGGTTGTTTATAAAATTCTCAGATATATAGGAAAGGAAATTCCAATCGAAGTACAAGGCTCGCAAAGTATTTGGGAATCTTCCCTCTTTTATTCCCCAAATGTCAATAATATGATCATGGTCATTATAGAGAAGATTCTGCAGAAGGTCCAAATACTCAAGTGTACTAAATTTTTGAAATAAACATGACCAGTGTGGAACGCACAAATTACCGATATCAGTTCCCCGTATTGTAATTCGCTTAGTTTTATCCACAAGACTCGGGTTACAGCTTAAGGCTAATAAATTCGTAAGAATAATACTCGTTAAAGAATCTGGGTTCTCAATCATCATTAAATTCGCATCCAAATAAAAGTTTAATTGAAGGATCTTAGTTTCAAAGTAGTTTAGCACGCCCGGGTACCTGGACGTACACCTTATAAGATCATGACATGTGCGTAAATTCCTTATGAATGTTGTATAATCCGAAACTTGGCGTGTGAACCTAAACTCTACATAACTGGGACGGATACATTGAAACACAAAGTTTTCCCTATTATCAACTAAAAGCCTCTCCCTGAAGGAATCAATAGTCAAAACAACTTCATTATCAATTTTCTGGTTTGGCTCGTCATTTGTTATCAATATTTTTCCACGAAATAATCGTTGGTAAAGTAAGTCAACCACGGGAGCCGACCCTGGACAATCTTCGATACAAGATATTATACTTGTTACTTCATTGGCAGTGAAATATTGGAAGATCGCTAGAATCAACTCATCTGGAAGGCATAGTATCGATCTCATCATGAAATTAATCGTGGGGAAACTATGGAGCCGAACGCGACACTAGAGAATATTTTGTGATCACCTTTTTTTCTTTTCCAATTATTGTTTCAGTTTGAATGTATGGGGCGTGTAAATACCACTCTTCTATGATTGATAAGGACAGGTTCCACCGTCAAGGTTCAGATAGCAACCTAATCACTAACTTGCATGTCTACGTCGCTGTCATAATCATCTTCTAATTCCACAACTTTCGGTGGCGACATGTTCGTCATTTCGAAATCCGGGTCAATTTTTAAAGTATCCCAATAAGTATACTGAAGGTCTTTATAAACCTCTTGTTCTAGTTTCCATTTCTCGGAATCTTTTCTTCGTTGTCGCTTCTCTTGCTTGACTTGAAGCCTTTGTATTTCCAAATGATTCTCTTGTGTTATTATATTGAACAAATCAATGTTACTCAACAGGCCGTCTCTAACAAGTTGCAAAATTTTATCATAGGTCTTAAAACGTTCAATTGAAGTTCCATTCCGTTGGTTATATTTCTTAACAAATCGATTAAATAGTTTGACAAACCACTTTTGATACCAGTAAACTATCAAGAATCGGTAGTCATACCAGGAAATCAACGCTAATGATTGAATAAACAATTCATTGAGGTGTTCGTTTAGCTTCTCATTTAGGAAGGAGTTGATCAGGAAGGTGCGTGAAGAAATATGGGGCGTAGATGATCTCTTTTGTATCCCACCATATTTAGCAGTTATGGTTGGATTGATTTCATAGTTTAGGTTCTTCTTCCCTGCGCCGCGATCGGTGGAGTCATCATTGTCCTCCCCAAGCGACAAACTCAGAAACATTGAGTCTAATTTGACCCGTTTGCCAGATGAATCAGTGATATCATCATCTTCATCGCTGTGAACTTCTCTATACTTCCGCTTAGTGTTTAACGCCATATATGGATCATCAGTGCCAAAAAGAGTAGTGAATAATCTGTGCCTCCTGTACCATAGTATATAAGCAGTTATCTGACTCAAGAATTGTGATTTCTTAATCTTCTAGAAAATTCGCAAAAAACCTACAGTTAGTCGTGTACTGTTCAATATCACCATGACCTCACTGGTTAATAGTACAAGATGGAATTGTACCTTACTAAGCTGAGAACAATGGGTTCCCAGAAAAGTTCAATCTTGTATGCAGTTCAATCCATCTACATTTGGGGTTTGGTTCTCCACCCGCCAATACATCAAACTAAGTCTTAGACAGGTGTCTTATAATTGCTATGAAATTTACCTTCTATTGGTAAAAGATGGAAATTTTACCGGTGTTACATGGGTTCAATCTTTCAGGTTTGACTAGGCAGTGCTAGAAGGAACTATCGGAAGTCATTTATAAGAATCAGTTCCGAAGACCAAGAGAGTTGTGTCGATTTCTTGTGGAATTCATGCTTGTCGTGAAACTGGGGCGATGCCTTTCACGAGAGCAGAAGTAATAATTTAGAGACTCCGGATATGGCGCGACAGTACACTCAGCAATTTTCATCGAGTTCGGAGGGTTAGAAGAGTGGCTTAGTTGTCGCCTCGGAGATTGAATTGCTGCAACAATCGAATGTTGCAGCAAGGTGGTGCAGATAGTCACCTGTGCAGCCTTACTAAATGAACTGCCATTTTATCACTCAATCTTTCTTTTTTCACTTGTAGTAGTATGGTAAGGGTAAAACCTTAAGGGGTCATTAGATTTCGTTTCATTTAGGGGTATTGCAGATTTAAAAATAGATGCTCAATGTGAATTTTTCTTGGTTCATTGTTAACCTGAAAGTGCATGAGATGACCCTGATAGGACTCTGCCCCAGGCTATCATGGAAACTATATAACCTGGTAAGAATCTCAAATCTCCTGGAAATGGGGAATTGAAATCTAGTTAACATTGAAAAATTTACGTAATGAAACAATCCACCTTATTATCAGTTGGGATTTTAGCAACCACCATAGTTGCCCATGGGGCAAAGGACAAACATATACGTGATAATGGGAACATTACTGATGGTAATGACACTGATGACGATGGCTATGACACCGACAATGACAGGTTCTATAGAACTGGTACTGAGGTAAGAACAAGAACAAGAACTGGAACAAGAACTGGAACAAGAACTGGAACAAGAACTGGAACAAGAACTGGCACAAGAACCGGCACTCGTACTGCTGGATATGATACTGATACAGACGACGATGGTTATGACACCGATAATGATAGGTTCTACAGAACTGGAACCAGAACTGGAACCAGAACCGGAACCAGAACCAGAACAGGAACAAGAACTAGTACAAGAACCGGAACAAGAACAAGAACTGGGACTCGAACCACCGGATATGACACCGATACTGACGACGATGGTTACGACACTGACAATGACAGATTCTACAGGACCGGTACAAGGACAAGAACTGGAACGAGAACTGGAACAAGAACTGGAACAAGAACAAGAACAAGAACAAGAACTGGAACCCGTACCCCTGGATATGATACTGATACTGATGACGATGGTTATGATACTGACAATGACCGGTTCTACAGAACCGGAACAAGAACTGGAACCAGAACTGGAACGAGAACTAGAACGAGAACTGGAACGAGAACAGGAACGAGAACAGGAACGAGAACAAGAACGAGAACCACCGAGACAGGAACCGATGGAGCTGCTGTTAGAGGTGGTGAAACGGCTGCGACTGATGATACTCGGACAACCAATACCCGAACAACCGATACCCAAACCACAAGGACCGATGGATCGAATACTGACACTACAAGAAATGTTGGGTCCAATATCAACAAATGGAATCCCGTTCTACTCGCCTTAGGTGCTGGGTTGCTTTAGGTAAGTCTAGCTCCCTATCTAGTTCATTTATCTATAGTAGTGTTTTTTATATGATGCCCTATAAAAATAGCAAATTAAATAAAAAAAAGGAATGTTTCACTTTCGAAGTGCACTTAAAGTAATCTATAAATTAGCCTCGTAATTAACTGGTCCCCCATTACTCGTCAATTTGTCGCCCGAATCAATTGACTCGGGTTTACTTGTAACGTCACCAGTATCTATTTTACCAACCAAATTGTCAATAAAGTTCTCTCTACTCCCCGTCTTATCGATGGAATTCGCCCGACTGTTGACATAAATCTTTCCGTTGGTTTCATATTTTCCATTACTGTTGGAATATGAAGACATTAAATCGGCACATAGCTGGTCATAGTAGCTTTTCAATTCCCGCAATTCTTTGATAGTAAGAGTTTCAAATTCAACACTTTGATACTTTGTTAGCTCATATACGTCAACAATCAGCTCTTCATGATTGGTAGCCAAAGCTTCTAATCTTGGCTTTGAATGTGACAGAGATGGAGATTGTGGCGGTGCATTCTGGGGAGCATTGGCGTTCAAATTGTTAAACCACTTGTCCAAAATCTGTAGACTTGTTGTCCGACTTCTTCCTCCTTCGACCTTGGGAACCGATGTACCCGCAGCGTCCCCATTTTCAATTGATTGCAATGAGCTATTAGATATGTTCTTCTCGTGATGTAGATTTGGGGTCAGTTGCGGAGAATTCAATTTCGTCATAAACTCCGATACACCACTAGTAAGCCGCGATGATATCGAGTTCTTCTTCGCATGAGGATACACGAATGGATTCTGGCTAGCCGTTGAAGCTTCCAAAGAAGATGACCGTGCTCTTGTATGATTTGGCGATAGCCTGTTGATAAGAGTATTAGACCTTTTCTGGGGAGTAACAATTGGGTTGTCATTGTTGACGCCATTTGACTCGTTATCTGCTTCTGTCAGACCAGTCTGCAGTATGCTAACGGAACCAATCTTTTCCAATATGTTTTTCATCATAGAGAACCCAGATGTTTCATTATTATCTGCATGTCCCAAACTCGGGAATGTTTCCTTTTTCAACAAACTATTGGATCTGGATCGTGTCTCATTAATTTTATGACTTATGCTATTAAGGAAAGATGCAGATCTAGATCTATTTGCTTCTTCTTGATGTTGCGATTCTTCCTTTTGTTTAATCTCATTAGCCAACTCTCCCTCCGGGAATTGAAAATGAGTCAATAGCTCTTCGTCTACTAGACTGGCTACAGGGTAGTTCAAAACTCTCGATTTTTTGACGTCGGAATTGATGACATGATGACAATCTTCACTGTTTCCCATTAGCTCGGTAATCGTAGTGTTTGACAAGTAGACAATTATCGCCTCCAAGTTGGTTAAGTAGTAAAATAGCTCTCCGGTGTTTAAAAAGTTATGGTTGATATAGTCAATTAAATCTTTATCATTTGCAAAAAATTTGAAATCATCATTCATGAGGAAATCTTGCTTCTGCGGGATTACATCTGACTCCGACAAATTCAAATACTCAACTAATGTCGATTTTTTGTTCTTGGTTGATATGACAGCAGGACGATCCTGGCTGGGGTCATATGATGAGTTTAAATTAATGGGGTAAAGCTCAATGACGTTGGTATCCAATGCATTTAGAAAGTTTTTGATAAACAAAAAATTTAAGTAAAGTTCTTGATTATCCAATTTATAAATCAACAAATAAATCAATGATGGCAATAATAGATCATTATTAATCTGCTTGTTTTTGACCTTCTTGCTTATAAACAACTTAATGAGATTCTTATGCAACTTGACAATCGATCTAAGTTTCATGCATGGAGTGATATTCTTGTGAATTTCCGACAAATTTTCTTGCAATGGTAATAAATCTTCAGGTTGGATATGGTCCATTATATCTATAATACTTCCTTGGTCGCCCAATTCAGGATCAATGAAATGCTTGAAAGATAAATCTAATCGTTTCAACTTGTCTAACTTTTCCTGCAAGAATTCTTGATAGACAATATCCTTCTGATCAAATTTATAAATCTTTTCATATAAAGTAACATGATCCCCTAGACTCACAGAGTTAAAAAGTTCCAATTCTGCCATATTTATTGAGTGAGATATCACCAACAACTTATAATAATTAAATACCCGTAGTTGGAACAAAGCATCATCATCGGTTCTTTTTAGCATTTTGACAGCCGACGTGTTATAGTTTGCAATAGCCAACAAATAGTCAAAAACCTTTGGATTGTCATTGAAATAATCACAATTGGCAATAAGTTGCTTCTTTGTTGAATTGGATTGTGTAAATAAGCTAATCACCAATACATTAAGATCTTGGTAAAAGTTGTGGAATAATTTGGATAGTTCGGATATGGTTAAGGGTGCTTGATAACGTGGTTCTTTTAAATATTTAAGGAATAATTGTATTAATGCGGATATATGGGGATGTAAAGATAAGTTCACCTCGACATCCTCTCGTAGAGCCCGTAGCGGCTTGAAAGGTGGTGACATCTTAGTACCAGATGATACTACGTGTTGGAGATAGCGTCTAGTTGGATGCTGTGTTAGCCTACCAAAAAAAAAAAGGAGTTGTCAATTTTATTAATAAACTAAAACATAAAAATTAAATTGTTTAATCATTTAAAACACCCAGCACCACCAAACAAAAAAATAAAATAAAATAAAATAAAAAA
>JAKUCC010000723.1:0-14714 GCA_030563365.1 Hemisphaericaspora xylanilytica
ATAGCAACATAAATTTCTTGCGGTAGTGAATACAGCTTATAACTCTTTGCTCTGGCTAATGATTTTCTATAGGCAGCTTCCAACAATTTTAACCCCCGTTCGAGCTTGTTGTATCCGTATATGTGAACCAATGCCTGATAATACATAGCATCATAATTAGCCTTATCCAAGTTTAATGCCGATGTGCAATCGTCGATTACCTTTTTCCATTGTTGTTGATGATTCATACCCGCATTACTACTTTTCAAGTGGTGATAGTATGCCTTGGCTCGAGATGAGTACAATTTCGTATTGTCTAAGTCACTCTTAATGGCAAGGGTGTAATAATTGATCGCCTTGGAGTAATCTCCCTCTTGCATCAGCTCATTAGCTCTCTCTATATACAGCATCTTCTTTACCTCGGTGTTTACATAACCTGACAAAGTTGCAACTGTGATGGTGAAATTATTTTCAAGCCTCAAACAGAAAAGCAAAAAAAAAAAATAAATTCAAAATTGGGGGATTTTGACGCATGAACTTTTTTGGGGGAGGGGGACGAATTTATTTCAAACTTCGGGTGGAGGAGATCACCATCTTACTTGATCAGCAATTGCCTATTTGATGAGTTGGAACCACCAATGACGAATGAACCAATACCCTTCTACCAACAATCGAATGAGTCAAACTCATCACGAGTAAACATATCCCAAATTGGGTTCAACAATCTCCGTAAATTCGACAGTCACACATCAATAACTAGTACCATCACCACCAATTCATCGTCAACAAAGACTAACCCACTAGCCAAACTATTCACCAAGAACAAATCCCAAACAAGCATATCAATCCCACAACAAGCACATGTGGCACTAAGTAGAAGAAACACCGACACTGATAGTGTCCTGTTTTATGATAATGATGACAGTTTACTGACGATATTCACCCAGGACTCAAAAGCAACTACAAATAGTACAACCAAAGCAACAACAACAACCACCCGTCGATTCAGACTTGCAAGACCAAAACTACGATTCAACAAAAGCAGTGGGAGCAATAAACCCGATTTGACTATACAAACAAAGAAGATTGTAACCGCTCCACTTACGAGTGACAGTTCATCTAGTTATAATCGCAAGAATTCAATATCGTCACCCACATTCCATGGATTCTTTCATCGAACTCATACTGATACATCCCTTGACATTCCTGATGATACCACTACAAAACTACTTGGATCTACCCGGACGGCATTATGTCTTTCTTCCAATAATTCCAATTCATACGTCACCAATGTCGAGTTTGCGTCAATATTTAAATTCACTGATCCAAATTTTCAAATTGATGATTCGGTTCAAGTTACAACATCTGCGAGTACTGGTGGTGATGGCGGGAGTAGTTCATTGGCCGATATTCATCGGAAATTACTGGTGCCTACTGATCTGTTTTTCCAAACGAGGATTCAACGACATCATAGTCGATCACAATCAAATTCTGATGAATCACAAATTGAAACGTTTCGAATCAAGAATACTCAATTTTATAATCAACTATTTCAATTGTTAAAACCATTATTCATGCCTAGCATCAATAAGAATAATCGTCTGATGCATCCATATCTTGGAGTATCACTTGAAGAAATTGGTGAGTTTATTAGATTGAATTTCTTTAGTAAAGAAATTGATCATACTCTTAGTCCTGAAAAGCAACCAAAGTCAAAATCCAAAACCCCAATCAGTGCTACTTCAAGTGCTGTATCATTATCAAATGATAATTTCTCGTATTTTAAAGCACGAGAGATCACTCAAGATCTATTGATGTTTTTCAGTAAATGCATCAATATTTTCAAAACCGACTATCTCGGTGAAATAATAATAAACCATAATGACCAATCCAATGCCGAGTTAATTCAACCTTGGGTGCAAGTCGCCGAGTATTGGAAGTATTTTAATGAGAAAATTCGGTTTTATATCTTGGTCATATTCCATCGATTCCAAATCAATTTCAATGAACTATCCTCATCATCATCGACATCCTCATCGATACATTATGAAAATATCCCCACTATAGATGTGGAGTCGATTTTATTATTTGCATTTCGGGAAACAATAATAATCCCGATCTTACTCGAACGAAGTCAACGACAAACACCTTCCACAACCATCGATCATGATGAACGGGTGCTATTACAGGACAATTACGAGTCTTGGAATTTGATCTTGGATTGTTTGGCGGCATTACTGACGTCGGCAGTGTTGGACTCTGCTGGTGGAGGTGGAAGTGGTGGGACCAGCTCGGAGGCAGAACCACTGCTTAGAAATGATATGGTTATGGCTACGTTCAATTGGTTATCAAATATATTTTAAAACAAGCATTGTTTAATTTATATATATAGAAGTATACGAACTCAAAACTAAAAATAAAAAACTTCACCCAGTTATCAAAAATATTTTATGCTTCATCATCACTATCGGCATCATCTCTATATCCATGCTTCCTAATCTCACCTAATCTCTTTCTGGCAGAATTCAATTTATTCTCCAACTTCAAAATCTCAACTTGTTGTTCCATCTCAAGAGTCTTACCTTCATACGGAGTCAACTTGGACAAATCAATTCCATCACCACCTTGTTCTCCCTCTTTGGACAACAATTGTTGAACCTTCTTTACCAACGCCTTACAGGCACTAGTAACCCCACTAGATGCACTTTCCAAATTATCCTGAGCCTTGGAAACATAATTTGCCTTCACCCTTGATGCCGCTACTAATTGGGCCGTGGAGGCAGCCACTTCATTCGAAGCCACGATTAATTGTTCATGTGAATTCAGACCCTTGAGTACTCCATCAGCAGTCTGGATCAAGATATTTGAAGCGCCAGCCACGGCTTTTGACGCTGAGATTAACCCCTCCGTCCATCTATTATTTTTCTTATAGAATTCGGTTGGAGTTTGGTCGATGCCCTTATTCTTGGCCACGATTTCATTTTGCGATTCAACTGAGGCCGCGATAAGTTGAACCACTGAATCAATGATCAATTTGGCAGCGGCAAGTAACATTTCGTGGATTTCTAAATTGGCACCGGCAATGGCTGGTTGGGATAATAAACTATCCAAGAATTTAGATGCTTGTTGTACCGTGGCAGCAGTTTCATCCATTTCATGCTTGACCATATCTTCAACGTTGCCGCTGAATTTGATCCCGGTAGATTTGCATAAACGCTCAGCAATTGTGGTTAATTCTTGTAAGGCAGTTTGAACATCCACCATACCATCGATTACCTTTTCGGTTTTGTCGACTGTGTCTTCGAGTTTATCCAACTCGTCCGATTTGATCCCGGTGAAAAATTCAACCGTTCTGTCCAAAACTGAGGAAACGTGACTCAAGAGTTGATCTTCATCTTCTGCGGGAATGCTATTGGCAAGTCCCTTGGAATTTAACATTAAATCATTCATAGAAGTAGTCAATGTTGAACTGGTTAAGATAATGTTCGAATAATTGGCATCATTATCGATATTCTTGCCCTCAGCGATATAATTATTGAAATTTTGGGTGAAATCAGTGGTGCAATTTTGAGAAACTTCAACAATTGATAACAAGTATTCTGGAGTGGAGTTCATATTACCCGCTTGCATAGAAGAACCTAACTCGTGTTTGGTATCAATAATACGTTTAATACTATTATCCAAAAACACATCAATAAGGTTCTTAAATTTCTCCATATTGGTAATAATAATATGATCAATCTGGGCATTGACGATATCTTCCTGATCAGCTTGAGACTTGGCCAAAGTTTGAAGCGCAGAATTCAATTCTTCATTTGCCACTTCTAACTCAATATCCTTTTCTCTAAGTTGTTCCTCTAAATGAGACACATCCCCAATGGCGGCCAATTTCATTTCCCTTTCAGCTAATTGTCTTCTTAAATCGTTCAATTCATTCTCATGCTTGGCCATAATAGATGACAAGTTTAAGTTTTGTAATTTTCCTGATTCCTTTGAACTCAAATCTAATTCACGAATTTCTGCTTGTAATCTTTCAATTTCTTGATCTTTACCAGCCTTCATTCTGTCAAGATCTAATCTAGCTCTATCTCTTTCTCTAATTAAATCGGCCAATTCCACATTCTTTGCTTTCAATTCTTTTTCAAATTTCTCCTTCTTCATAATGGATTCTTGAGCACTATTGATCTTTTGCTGGATCTTCTTGAATTTAGCCAAAAGATTCAAATGTTCTTGACGTAATTGAGAATACAACTTTGCAAGTGATTCATACTTTTTAGTCCAATTGTCAATTTGTTCTTCCAAGTTTTTAATTTGCTCATCCTTGGAAGCAATTTGTTGGGTTGCCGTATTGTTGAAAGCCATCATTTCTGTTTCTAAGCTCTTTACTCTTGAATCGTATTGTTGCAATAATTGTTGATCATTGTCGTATTGATTCTTAAACATTAATAAATCATGTTCCAATTCTGAAACCCGGCTTTGTTGTTGTTGAGTTTGCTGCATTTGCAATGCTTGTTGTTCTTGTAAAAATCTTCTTTCTTGTTCACGCTGTTGTTCTTCAAATCGTTGTTGTTGCTCTTGTTGCTGTTGGAGTTGTTGTTGACGTTGCAATTCATATTGTTCTTGGATTCTTGCTTGTTCTTGTTGTTGTTGATACAAGAAGTTGGTTTGTTGATCGGTCACTGGTGGTGGGTTTGGTGGTGCTTCAAAGTTGGTTGTAGAAGAAGTTGGTTGGCTACTATTGACTGATTGTGGTCTTGAGATTGGAACACCTTCATCACTGACTTGTAAGTTAGGTGGACTATTTGGTAACCTTGGCACTGTGATTAAACTGGTTAAAAATTTAATTGCATGACAATCAGTGTAGAAATCTCTGAGCATGAAATGCTGAGATTCAAATCGTTCAGTTAATCCAGACAAAGCATCATCGGCACCTAATTGTTGATACATTGCCCTAAGCATGGAAGTACAAAACTTATAGATCCCATACGATTCTGAAATTAATGGAACCAATGCACTGACTTTGCATAGATTATTATGAGTTTGATTAATGGTAGCAAATAATAACTTTTGTAAATCATTAATCAGATCTTGTAAATCCATCAATTGTAAAATAGCTTCATAACCTTCATTTGGATCATTGACTGCCCTTAATGAAATATATTCCTCATACTCAAAGATACCATTGAATCCGGGATTGTTACGATGGAAATCTAATTTCTGAACAAGATAATGATCGTATTGGTTAATCAACCTGCCATACGCAGTACCATGAGTTGGAAACACGGTTGCCAAGGAACTTATAAAATCACGATTTCTGTACCCATCCTTTAAAGTATTTGGATGTCCTTCTTGTAATACTTTATGGATCATAATAAGGGCTTTAAACAATTGGACTTCGTTACTTTGTAAAGGTTGGATCTTCACTGCATTCCAAAATGCTCGTGAATTCTTGTGGTCCCAAGTATACACAATACATGCTCTAACGTGTTTTCTCTTTGGTGGGACTTCATCAGCATTACAAGCTTTCTTGACACTTGTTTGTAAATCAACTTCGGCACGACTCATTATTAAAGTGGTTCTGATACCCAATTGACTTGATGTATATGACTATCGAGATTTGTTGGATAATGGTTTGGAAATTGTTAATTTAGCCACCTCAATTGTGGGTGTCGAATTTCCAACTTGTGCCGAAACAAACGAAATTTCAAGGGCGGTGATAAGTCACGTGATTTGTCCGGTCCGAATCTACTGAACACGCATTAACACATTACACCCAACAGCATATTATGGAATGGTGGATATATAAGCACTAGCTACGTTCTAGGTAGATCTCGATTCTTAAGGGTTTATTATGTTAGTTACTAACAAACAAGCACTCTAATTGATCTCGACTAATAACCAAATATTCGGAGTGTACGCAAGATTTCTTTGACCATTGTTTTCACAACAATCAACAATTGTTGGCTATATCTTATAATTCAGAGTTACCGTTTATAAGGTCCCCAGTTGTAATTATTTTGCAACCTGTTTCTCTCATCTTCATTTGAAAAACGAACCATATGGCGTTGGTCAAGAAATTGGCCGGGGTAGAATTTATCAGGTATTAACTTCCATGACAGGAGATGTCAGTAGTATTGGCATTTACAAGAATTACACTGTGGGTTGTACTACATAATCTTCTCTACTCCACGAAGTATCTTCATATCGGACAACCTTACATACAACAAATTACCGTTGATACATTACTCTTTTTCTAAATTGCTTGTGATGGCTTCTCTGCTTATTTACACAATCTAAGACAACGCTCTAGTCAATACTCGTTTACATGGTATGATTTGGAGTGATTGTGAAAAATTCCAACCAAAAATCATCAAATTTAAACAACCCCAGTCATGATTAACACCTACAATAAAGAGCATACTGGATGTCATCAGCTATCAATACTCATCCAAATAATTTAATATATGTATTATCAAAATTAAAATTGTGATTACTGTTGTAGAACAGCATTCTGATTACAGGATTTTGCAATAATTCCAAGGTATTGTTACATACTAACCCTTACTCCAATCTCTAAGTCAAACGCTTGGTAATATTACTATTCCTAATTTCGTCTTATATACCCACTCTTATAAACAGACAGAAAAGCGCCTTATACCATCAAGTCCCACTTGTTTGGATAAATATTTTAAACCGAAGTTCTTCTATAATTGGTCTTACCTAAATCAAATGGTAAATATTTATATTTAATCATATGTTGGATTTGTTTCCTCATGGTCAAGGTGAATAGGATAATAAAATACATCAAAAGAATTGGCCAAAACACGGGAATATCAGTGATTTCAAACAACGATAAAACAAACGCAATAATAGTTGCCCTAGTTGCATTATACCAAAACTTAAACTCGGGTAATCTTCTAATAAAGGGTCTGAATTCTTCACTATCTCTATCAGGTTCTTGATCAACATCCTGCACTCCTTCTTCAATTGATTCATTCTTCATTTCTTGTTCTAATGAAGGATCAAACTTTGGAGTTAAAAATGCCAAAAATAAGTTTAATAAATATATCCCCAATGCATAACAGATGATATACCATCCTTGACCGATGAATATTCTAACTAAAAAGATGAATAATACCCCACCAAACCCAATCCATCTTTGTACTGTATGGGGCACTGAACGGTCAATATACTCTTGATAGGTGACACATACTTTTGAGTATGTTTGGTAGACTGGGTTGTTTGTGGGTACGTCGAATGGTAATTCAATAGCCATTGTCAACTGTGTATTGTTTAGTAAGGAAGGGAAAGCTAAATAGTGATTTACTTAACTTGCTACTGCTTTAACTCCTAATGAAAAATTGTGTAGTTGGTAAACAATAAAGTTTGTTGTTCAATGATAATTTTTTTTTTTTTTTAATTTTTTTGATTTTTTCCGTTGTGTACTGTTGTTAACTTCTATTTAGTTAGAATTTACTATATTACTTAGGTAGTACTCTCTTTAAACCTACTAGGAGAAACCCATCCATCAGTGAATCTATACTACTCTGAGTTTACACTTACACTACTATTACCAAATTAACGTTATATTGTCTTTATTTACAGCTACTACTTCTATATATACATGCTTATGCAATTGCCACTTTAGGTCTACCAATAGTTCTAAACTTTCTGGTGGCTTCATCAAACACTTGTTGAACCACAACCCCCTTTGGTGGTTTACTTGGGTCAATATCCTCAATCACTGATCCAGGAACAGTTAATGGCAACACATTTGGTAAGTAAATTTCCTTAAGTTGTTCTTGTTCCACTTTGCTGAAGACAGCTGGAGTATAGATCAAATTGGAAACTTCCTTTCTATAATTTTGGGTAAGTGGCTTTTCATTCAAATATGATTCCAATTCCTTCTTAATCTCTTGTTGCTTAGCTTGTAATTCTTCAGGAGTCATGCCCTTGGCAAGTTTCTCGTTGGATGCAACTGCAATTGCGTCATCCACCTTCTTTGCAAATGCCAAGTATTGTTGTTTTTCATTGGTCATATCACTTAATTCACCACGCTTGACTCTTAATTTTATACTATATATTTGATTATAAGTTTCTTGTCTTCTTGCCGCATCCAAAGTTTGTCCAACCTTCATGAGTTGACTTACATTGAATAATCTATTGGCAGCCTGATCAACTTCTTCTTCATTCAAATCCAATTTAAATTCATTAGTTATAGCCTTCTTATATTCTTCCAAGGTTTTACTCTTATATTCTTCAAATTCTTGCCTTTGTTGCTCCAATTCTGGTTGCATCAAGTATTCTTTTCTACTTTGATTAGATTCTTCTCTAATTCTACTTTCTTCATCCAAAATCTCTTCATATCCAAATCTTCTCAATCTAGGAGCAAAATGATCCTTTGGCAATTTATAATCTCTAGTCAAAGCAACCCCAACATACTTTCTTAATGGATGGAAAGGATCATAATAGAATCTAACATACCCAGGCTCAAGCGCAAAAATAGTATGATCATTACCAAGACCAGTATTCTCACCAGGATGGATCTTAGTACCCCTTTGTCTCATGATGATTTGACCGGTCTTGACAAATTCACCATCACCCGCTTTTGGACCCAATCTTCTCCCAGCAGAATCCTTGTTACTGGTTCTTGAACCAGCAGCCTTTTTCTTTTTGGTACGAATTTGAGTAAGGTTGGCAACAGCTGCAGACTTGGGGAATCCAGAAGTGACCGAGGACTTCCCGGTAGTTGTGAGTAATCCTTTCAAGAATTGCATTATTTGGTTGTTCCCTGGATGTTAGGCTTGATTTGGGGGTTGTGATGGTGGTCTCTAATTGGGCTGTTTGGTGATGAAAAATTTACTGCGAAATGTAAAAAAAAAAAAATTTACAGTTTGGGGCGCAGTATGACAATTATTATGGAGTAAGTGTAAATTTCAGTACTATATAAACTCACAATGAGAATATGACAAACAGGTTCTTCGTCTTTACTCATTTCTATTTATCTAATCGATTATACTAATGGCATCAACTTGATCCAGAATTCAATATCGTTTTAATCAGTAATAACTTCTTCTCGAGCTCAAGTACCGTATTTCGCCATTCTCGATACATCGAAGTTTCGTACCATAATTCACAACATTCGCATCGTTTTCGATCTAATACCGCCTGTAAACATCGTAATCCCAATGTAATAATATCCAATCTATGATCACGATATTTTTTATCCCATATTGTTTGATTTCGTCGTATGAACTCGTGTATTATCGTCTGTTCTGTTGTTCGAATGTCTGGGTGTGAATACACCCACTCCTGAGAGTGAAGCCCAATAATCAAAACACAAATTATTAAAATATCGGAGCAGTTGTGAACTTCAAAATATGGTTTGGTTAAGGATCGGGTTAATATCATTATCAAATACTCTATTTCTCGATTAGGCTTATCGTTACAGGTTTGTTGTTGATTAGTTATTGTTTCAAGACAGAGTAGTGCTTCGTCGTTGTCGAAATATCCAACTCCCCATGCAGGCATCTTGTGTAATGGTAAGTTCATATTGTAAGAAGTTAGATTACAGTTAAATGTATCCTCCCTTTATAGGATACCAGATCTATACAATTTAGAGCATGCGTTTGATAGAAACAAATGACCGTTTCTTTCATAATGTATATTGATGCATTAAACAACACACCTTGAATAAGATTATATACATTGCACCACAAACCGAAAAAACAGACAAATCACTTAACTTTCTTTAGAAATCTTCACCCAAGAGTGTCTCACTATTGTTACTTTTATTTTGCATGATAGTTGATACTGTCTTAAACAAGCACTTCATTCTTGAACATGAATTGACATTGCCTTCAATTCGCAGAACAAAATGTTCTCCCCTGACACTTACTCTGATAAACGATATTTATCATTAATATCATTCAACTCATCAATCAAATCAGTAATCGATTGCTTCCATTCATCAAAATACTCGGTCTCTCCCCAAAGCTCTGCATCCTCTGATATCTTTGGATCTAAACACTTCTCCAAACATAGACTAGTGAGTTGCACCAACCGTCTCCCTTCACCATCCTTAAAATTCGCCCACGACTCATCCCACTCTGCTTGATGGCTGTCAACAAAGTCGGTAATCTGTGCAACGTACATCTCCTTTAGGCTCTCAGTGCGCTTTACCCAATCACCCCCGAGACCGATTTGCAAGATGGCAATCACAACCAACGCGGCACAATCATCCACTTCCAAATATTCGGAGTTGTCAAGCACGTCTTGTACTGTTTTGAGTTGACAAGAGAAGGGTTCTGTTTGTTCCAAGTAGTAAGGTAACGCGTCACACGTCAGGTCATTTTCAAAATAACCGGCTCCCCATGCACCCATGATGATATATATAAGGTTGTTTGATATAAAAATGGATAGGAGAATTTGAAGAATTGGGTTTAGGAAAAAGAGAGATGTGAAGGTGGCGGTTTAGTTTGGAGTTCAGATGTGCATTTGGGGTTAGTTTCATGTGGGTGAATTCCGAAGAATCGGGGAACGTGTGCATCAAGTATTACATTTCCCAACAGACAATGCAAGTAGTCTTCAAGAGGAAAAAATTGACGAGAAAAAGCGTAGATCCCAGAGGGTGACACGACACTGGCGATTCCGCTTTTCCGTTGAAGGATGATTGGCTATGCATTAGTGTACATTATGTAGAATGTTAGGAGCTGTAGATATAATTGGAAGATTTGTGATACGATTTCTGAATTATCATATGCCAATTTGCTGGCGAATTGCACACCTTTTGTTTGAGAGATTACCAAACCAATCTAGGGTGAAAGCAACGTAGGGAGCTATTTCCAATTCAATTGCTTTTCTCTAATCAATTTAGTCGATTGTTTGTATCTTTCAAATTGGAAATATAGTAAATTGAAGGAGAAGTTGTACGTATGAGTTTTATTTCTGGGGATTGGAAAAGTTTTTAACGGTATCAATTTTCCATTCCTACCCTAACTAACAGTCCACAAATCTCTCAACGAACTGGACAAAAGAAGAGTCATATGATTTAGATAACCTCATGATAATCTGTGTCCGACCCAACTCACTAAGAGATTGGTCAATACAGAATAGTTTGATTTATTTCGTTGGTTGTGTTAACGCAGCAGTTATAGTCCCATTCAATAATTACACTTTGGTTTGATGTCTACCTTCTTCTACTACTCCTCTATATAATCACCTATACCATACTAGATGTATTCAGGTTTGATTTACGCTTTTGATGTATTTGCTTTGTATTATGAAGATTTACAATATTTTGCAACCAAGTATATTTTCTTCTTCTAGAGTCTACGTTAAACCAGTTTGATTCACGGCAAGCATCAACTTAATTCAAATGCTGGATGAACGATTCCTTTTCATAGCATGTCTCCTATGGAACTTTATAATTGTGATGATCCTAATTTCATATTGTAATTTGGAAGGGATTATAAGATTGAAACTTGGTTTTCACTACACCATCAGCGTGCTTGTCATATTGCTAGTGTACAAGCTCCAGCAAATTCTACATACTATCAAACAAAGAGAAGATTTCCTGCTCGATGGAAAAGAAGGTTACCACTCCATAGTTTTCCAAGGGACAATTGATGAAAAGGTTTGATTACTTTCTCCAAAAACGATTCCGCCAATTGGAGAATGCAAAAGGCGTGTTTCAACTTTATTCCAAAATGATAGTCATGCCAGAGAGTTTCGAGTCAACACGCAGTTGTACCTCCCTTAATCATAGCAAGCACATACTGCGAAATTTCATTTCCTAGCAATTGATGTAGTTTCAAATATGTTTGATCTTCTTCCAGGCTAGAATGTAAGATTTTAGTATGTAATTCTTCTATTATATGTTCTAAATAGAATACACTAACGTTGAAAATGTTGTAACTACAAGTATTTCGTCTTGTTGAAGGATTAATCTACAAAATCACTTGCGATAACAATAGTATTTAGCGCATTTATCTGTAAGTCTGTGGTACTGTGGTACCTTTGTCTGAACCAGTATAACTCTACACATTGCTATCCAATGCGTGAATGATAGGTTGGACATTAGTGAATAAAGTGTTTCCATGGAGACTTTGCCATATGCATAAATGTCCATTTCTTAGTAAATCGCTTCCGAATGATTTCAACATAAGTGCCATGACCAGTCCCATACTAAAGCTCCCCCGCATGTATAAAATAGTCGATCCTTAACATGAAAGTAGATAGAGAGTATGACTCAGCCGACATGAGGTTAAGGATACTTGAAGTGTTTCAGGATGATACCATCGAACAGATAGAGAAATCTGGCATCTTATTATAGTATTCTTTCTCGTTTTTACGTGACTCCCCCTTTGATCATCACCGTATATATGTCCACATGACCGATCATCAGGAACGTACCCAGTAATTGCCTTAGTCCAATATTCTGTGAAACTTAGTGCAAAATTAACCAACACTATTCTGCTCTGACCTTCCATCAACATTTTACTATATCAAAGTGGGCCCAAAGCGATAGCTTACTTACAGGCGACACTAATCTCCATTACAGAAAGGGGTTAGATATTACACACTATACAAATACCCCCACTACTGGAGCCAATTCTCCTCTATAGATTTGTAAGCACTGTTCTAGTTTAGTTGTAAGCCGACTACTCTGAGGCCCTCGAAAGTTCTACTATCAATGCCGCTAAAGATCTTCATATTGGTTACACGGTTTATATGTTTAAACCAAGAAGTTGCTTTGATACGTTCTGAATATCTTACAAAAGGAATATTTCAATAATTCATATAATGTTTCTATATACTAACAAATTTACAAAAAAAATGACAAGCGTTTCTTTATTTGGATGAATTGGTTTAGATGTTCAATGGAGTGGGTTTTACTCCGTTTCGCCGATGCCTACTTTACCAAAATACTGCTTCAAAATAATCTACGGTTCCCTCGTGGTCAAATGGGATTAGTAGTCACTAGCTCACAAATCTTGTATAAACCCTATCGGGGTTTTAATTATTTTGCCCAAAGCTGTAATCGCCGCTAATCCATCTATTGACCATATCCAACGAATTCTCTGGTTGATCAAAAGGAACCATATGACCAGCATCAAAAACCCTCAAAAATGTAAAGTTTTCATAATTCTTGACATCTCCAGCATGCTTCTGACCGACATTCCATTCCCTAACCGAAGCATTGGAGAACCCTTCATGACCTTCCCATTCCAATTCATTTGTCCATGCTTGATTTCCCAACCAATTGCAAATAAAATCCTTGTCGCCCGCATAAATTAATACTGGCAAACCTTTATCAAGAATATCTTGTACTTGTTCTTGATATGGTCTCATCCAATCCCCAGTATAGTAGAAGTTGCTGTTAACATCAGAATTACACAGCTCGTACACCTCTACTTCACCCCCGAGTACACCCATAACCAGGGTTTGGTTTAAATAGGATACATATGTTTTTGAATATTCCTCTTCTGTACGAATATCATACATAGATCTCCCAGAATGCCCATACATTTCCAGTTGTGTAACTAGACAGCGTGTTTGAGCCTCTATGCATTTACCTGTCGAACCAGTCCTGTAGCAAGAGAGAATATTATAAATACAGTTACCCTGTGTTGCGTTCATGTACTCACAGTGCTCAGGTGATAATACTGATTCGTATCCACCCTCACCACATGCCATTGGTTGGTAATACTTATTTTGTGTTAATGGATCAGTGAGGCCATTACCAATCATAACGGAAGTCAAATTAAATGATCTAGTCTTGTGGGATAGGGTTTCGGAGGCGATTACAGGAATATAGTGTCCAGCATACGATTCACCAGCAATATGGAAATCTAGGTTTGAGTATTCGGGGAATTCTTTGAAGAAATTGTCCAAGAACGCATAGACATCTTTTCCTGCTGTTACTGTGTCTGATACCGACTGTGATGAATATGAAAACCCGGCCCCTACGGGTTGATCTAAGAATATTACTGAAGCATTGTTATTCCAACTGTATGGATTAAACTCTGGTTGGAGGTTGTCGTTGATTGAGGAGGGTCCCAACGCAAAGAGCAACCCAGTCATGGACGAGCACCCGGGTCCACCATTTAACCAAAGAATAACAGGATCATTCTTGGGGTCATTCCTACTTTCGAAAAACCAAAAGAATAAATGTTTGTCTTGATCAACAATATCAAAATATCCACTATATTGGGTCACCTTGTCAATACCTAATTGTTCAGGCAGATTTTGTTCATATCTAAATCTGTAATTTTCTTTCCACTTATCATCTTCTTCCATAGGCGAAACTGGGATGGTTGGCAAAGTGGAGGTGGTCAGCAGATCACTGGAATCGTTCGATTTATCTAGGGGGGTTGATCTCTTCTGACCAACCGGCGAGGCATGACACATTGAAATTATCAATAAATAAGTTATTAATAAGCTTAAATAATTAGTCATTTTAAATGGGTGTATATTAGTTAATGGTAGCTGGACGGTATCGGCTGGGTATTTATTCGGGACGCACCTCCTATTTATATCAACCCCTCTCGATAAGACATTACCTCACTAACGGGGGTTTATGGCCAACAAAACCAATTACATATGCAGATCTACTTACTAATTCAACAGTGGGTTAAAATGAATGTAGTCTTCATGAGACTGACCTACAGCTAATGACATCAATTTAATAAACTTGGCTGCTAAAAAAAAATAAATCGGTGAAAAATATTTTA
>JAKUCC010000724.1:0-14698 GCA_030563365.1 Hemisphaericaspora xylanilytica
GAACATAACCACATTGAGAATAGCCCGTAAAACAATGGCACATTCGTCTAATTATTTATGAGTAGGAGTTTTTCATTGGACTGGCCTCCTCATTAGATAGTATGAAGGTTTGACAACCTTGCCACCTCGCAAAACCTTGTCCTTTGGAGATTGATTCGTTAATCTATATCCTAGACGTTGGTACCAGTTGAAGGCTACGCTATTATCTGGAAAAACCGTTAGAGATGTCCCTTCAAGATGCTTGTAAAGAATGTTTTCCAGGCTTCTTAAATGAACACAGAAATCGTGAAATTGATTAATCAAAGTTGTACCAAAATGCTTACCCTTCACTAGGTTCGAAACATGGATTTCATATAAATATAGCACTAATTTCTCATCGTCATCTAAACACATCTTCAACGAAAGGAGTGCAATCAATTTATCTGAATCTTTTTCTGTAAACCACAACACGATAAGTCCGGGTTCCGTTAATTCCTCTTCTTTTTCTTCCTTCCAATATTTTCCCTTATGATTCAAGTATAACTTACCTATACCTTCATCTATCAAATCACAAGCCTGTTCTAGTTCTTCGTCACTTAAGTCTTCTCCTAGCTTGCATTCCATGTCATATCCAGGAAGCGAAAATGACGACTGAGCTTTCTCAGCGAGATCATCCCCTAAATATTCCATTAATTTTGGGTTGCATTCATCAAACTCTTTAAAGTCTTCTCCACTGATTTGAAACGTAAGCTTCATCTTGGCTAGTAGAGCTTGAGTTCATTCTGATTGATAGGACGATTTGGAGAACGCGCCTTTTGAAATCTTTTTCAGCAAGTGCACGCCAAAAAATTTTTTGAAAAGGGCAACTTTTAGTAAACAGAGGTTGTCACACTCTTCTTTCTGATCCAAGCACAAATGAACACTTGCGTTGGCATCGAAATGACTGATCCATGTTGGACTGATAGATCTAATGTCCCACAGAACTCAACTACACCAAAGCATAATAAGATAGATTCTTCTCCAATAAACCGCCAATCATCAACCCCGATGAGTGGTCCGCCATCAAGCCCTATAAATTGCCAACTACCCCGTATTAAATCTTCACCAAGAAATGTTCTCGACGATCTCCATGAAGTACAGCGAGAGAGATCGAATAGGCGACTTAATCCATTATCATCATCTCCTATAAAAAGCACCGAAACGAGTGAAACCTTACAGAGTCTGTTTGGAAAACCCCAGCTGGCCAGCTTAAACCGAACACGAATTCTAAATGCTCGTAATAAGCACAGCAAATTACGTGAAATGCGTGACAAAAATCGAGAACATAAAGTATTGGCGAATCGAGAGAAGTCGTTCTCGGATCAATTTACACACGATTGGGTCGATAAATACGAAAATGAATTTGATGAAGTTTTGGGTGATGTAGATCTTGATCGATTAATTGAAGAAGAACAGAATGCCAATGATAGAAATAGTTATGATGCCGATTACTTGGCTGAACAATTAGAACAAGAGTTGGAGGAATTCGAATTACAGCAAGAGTTGGAAATGATTGAATTGATGCTGAACTTGGAACTTGAGAGTTAGGATTTTTAACTAGTACTTTGTATAATAGAGAAGCAGGTCCTTTTCTATATATTTCCAATAGATTCAGGATGGAATTTATTTCTCATTCATTTAGATTCAAATTCAACAACACATAGTGGCTTTTGATTATAATACAAGAAGTGGGAAAAACTATGATACCAACATTCTTGATTCAGACTTCTTGTAACAGCCACTTGTAGATTTGTGATACCCTAACCCGTGTTGTAATTTTGTGTAAATTCGTATCAGACTTAGTAGAGAGCCGCCTTGGAGGTGACTCCCTTAAAAAAAGAATGATGGTACCATAAATGTGATTTGGGACAAATCATGAAATATATAAATCACAATGGTCAACCATTCTTACGTCAGTTAAGTCACAGTCATTTTCTTGGAAGGAGATGCCATCACCTTTGTTTATCATATTTTTAGTAGCAGTATGTAGTCAGGTAAATCATGTGGGTGTCATTGAATTTTTTCCAATCTAAACAATGGGGATGGCATGTTTCAGATCTAAACATCAGAAAAAAAAATACAGGCGAGCAGGGTCTGGCCCGGGTCTACATATAAATACAAGTAGGGAATCCCCCTTGCACTATATTCTCATAAACTGAGTGTTTATCATATCAGACTTTATACTACTATCGCTTATATCCAGTTATACTTTTATATCTAACCTAAACTAGAACAGAAACAAAATGTCACAACCAGAAAGTAAACTCCAATCAGTTGAAAAGGACCAACAGGTACCACAACAAGTACCTGAATCAACAATAACAGTCCAACCTACACACACTAGTCAAATGGAAATGACGCCAAGGACGGAGAATGAACTATCAATTCCAAAAGAAAATAATCAAGACAATTCCGATTCAGAATCAGAAATATCAAATTCAAGTGGTTATCAAGATGAGGAGTATAACGAATGTGGTCAGTTTTGCATATCTTGCTGTACATGCTTCGGTGCATTGAATGCATGTTTACCAAACTCAGGAGAAGGATGTCTTAGCAGTGCGATAAGCTGCTTTGGAATGACCTTCCTTATTTGTTGTAAACGTTAAACACGAATCATGGTGCCCAGAGGGGGAGCCATGCTCTTTATTTATTCCATTTAGATACTTACTAATGAATGTTTGTATGAAAATGTACATCCCAGAAACTACCTTTGGGATCCATGTAGAAGAAGGAGACTTGGTAGAAACAGTTTAACAATTGCTAGTTAAACAGTTTTCTGCATTATCACGGAGAGCATACTAGATGACACCAAGAATGGATATTGTTAGATTGCCTCAAATGGGTAGAGGTAGTCCTGCTATGGGTTGCTATTAACGTTGTTGATTTGTTAGACTTCGATACTCGTTGTGGGACTTTGTGAAAGACGTTATGGTAGCGCCCCACCAAGATTAGAATATTTCGCAGTAAACGCAAACAGTGCAATTTAAACTTTTGTTTTTTGCAACACTCAAATCTACCAAGTGACCCAAATACCACTAAACCAGTTAACAACCACAAGTACTAAACATTTACTATTGACGAGGTCCACAATCCAATCGGAATAACTCTAACGAGAATGACTCTTAATGGATCACCCTGGATATTGGATACAATTCAGAATAGTACTTCAGATTATGATAACTCCAATCATTCTACAAAACGATCGGCGACTATCTCCGACTTTCCTGCATTTCTATCTGGAACTGCTGAAGCCGAAGGAAAAGAAACTGCAGATGACATTGCAGTCAATCCCTTCCCCAAATTAACAAAAGTAAACCTTTTCAAGGTCACACGAACTCACTCCTTAAACCAATTGGCATTGTCTCCACCAAACATAGGGAAGCTGCTTGATCCTGACCATCCACAATCCAACTCAACAACCAAAGAAAAAGGCCAGCAATCATCCAAGAAAGGGGCAGTTGATGATGATGCCCAGGTTTCCTTATCAGGTTTAGCAAATTCGTTTGATAATTCTCTTCCAAATTATTATTTATATTCTGAGCCAAGTGGTCTTAACCAAGTTGGTCTTTCAAGTTCTACACAATATTCTGTCAAAATAGACGAACAGAATCTACCAGAAAATGACGCTTTGACCAAATCTAGGGCTTCGACGGTAATTTTTACAAAGAAAAGATCAACAGAATCAGACTTTCATCTAAACGAAATTTCACCTATCAATGATGGGATGCCATATACCAAAAAGTCTCCGTTTGATCGGATCATTAAAGAAGATGACGAAAGTAGTCAGGTTGTAGGTAGTTCTGGAAACGAAAGTGGATCCACGGTATTACACTCGTTTAATGCGGGACGAGTGTTTAAGTCAATTTTTCAAGAAGATTCCTTTAATCAAGATATGATGAGAAAGAGTGAGGCTGCAGTTATTAAAAGTACCAGTTCCAGCTCAGATGAAAAAAGAGAATCACCACCTTCTTCTTCAAACTCATCTTTTCCTAGAGAACAACCGATATATACAGTTAAACGTTCCGTTGCAATAGTTGTTGTTTTAATTGGTGTTATTCTCATCTTGCTTGCTTCATTTATCCCGGCAATAGTGGTCTTATCAAGAGGGACAAAAGAAGTGATTACCAGATATTTTTCCAATGCCGATAACTTACCTTTACTAAATGAATTGTCACAAAAGTATTTGCCCAACAATATCCTGTACTATCCGGCACTTTCAATCCCACGCATCAACTCCGTTGAAGGGTTAAAGGAAGCAATTCGTTCAGATAAGGAAATCATTAACCTCATGGCCCACACCCCAGCCATGCTAATTCCTGGTGTAACATATGCCCCGAACGGCTCATTGGAACCAAATTGTACGTTTAATACAAGAGAAGCGATGTTGGACTTGGCGAAGCTATCAACTATCACAACAAGAGTTAGAACTTATGGAAATCAATGCAACCAAACAGAAATACTCTTGGATGCTATTCAAATGATGAATTTAAATATGACAATAGCTATGGGGGTTTGGATTAGCGATGATAATCAATCAAACAAGAAGCAAATGGATACCATGAAGAAAATAATTTCCAGACTCCACAATCCTCGGAAATTTATTAATGCTATTTATATTGGGAATGAAGTCTTATTTAGACAACAAAAGACGAAGCGCGAGTTGATTGAGTATATCCAAGATGCGAAAGATTTCCTTACTATGTTACATATCGATAACATACCCGTTGGAACTGCAGAAGTGGGATCCCTTATAGATGCAGAGCTAGTGGGGGTTTGTGATGTGGTAGGTGCTAATATTCAGCCGTTCTTTGCGGGTATTCCTGTTGAAGAGAGCGCAATTTGGGTTTGGCAATTTTTGAAATACCAACTTGAGCCAATTGTTAACCAAAGTACTACACAAATTGTTATTACCGAAGTTGGATGGCCAAGCGGAGGAGGACGATATGGAAAAGCTGTTGCTAGCAAGGCATCTTCCAAATTCTTTATTTGTGATTTCGTGTGCAATTTTGGTGATAAAGGAGTGGATTATTATCTATTTGAGGCATTTGATGAACCTTGGAAAGAGATATTCAATGAAGGAAATCATAGGTGGGAGAACCAATGGGGAATTTTTAATGCTGACAGACTGAATAAGTTTCCTATACAGAATATTGGGTGTTCATAATTTTTTCTATTGCTGTTTCACACCAACATTTTGATGGTGCTCATGAAAATGGCTGCAAATTAATTAGTTACTTTTAATGTATATGTAACAAACACGATATAAATGTGTATGGTATACAGCTAGGGTGAGATACTCTGATATTCTGCCCGGGATGTACAATATTCATGCTACTTTCTATTTTTATCAAATATTCTCTAATTAGTTGTGGGTAAAGAAATTATTTTCGTAAAAATTACGCAAAATTTGCAACACCCTCCGAACACGTATTACTGAAGGAACATTCCGAAGCTGGGTCCTTGGACATCACTCAACACAAGCATAGGGAATAGGATCCAGTTTTACTTCCAAGTTCATTTATGCGGACAATTTATTCCCAGGCTCGTCGTTGCGTTTGTCACAATGGACTGGTTTCTCCCAAAGGTGGACCGAATAGATAGCTGACTAAACTTTCAATTCATTTAGAAACCGGATTAAAATCTGAATAGACGAATATATACATACAAGGGCTCAAGACACCACCATGTATCTGTTTGGTGACCACACCAAACGCACCGTACACGAACTCCAAAACCAAAAAAAATAGATGATTTTCAATACCTACGATGCCGAATTATGTAATTTCTCGATCTCATTCTATTTGTTTCTTCTCTAGTTTGGCGTGAGGTGTTGCACTGAACAAGTGGTATTGGATTCAAGCCACAGCCAGATTTTAAGAAAACATTCAGGAATGGGTTAAAATATTCTTGCTCCAGCCTTCCAAATATCAGTGGCAATGTGATCACAAGAAAAATTTAACGGGATATCATTCTTCAACTAGGTTTTATAATTGATTAATATTCACAATTACCACAATTTCATGGATCAAGATGTCCCGGCCCCCCCTTTAACTTCATCATAACATTCATTAATGTAGACCACGCTACCAATTGAGTAAAATTCTCTCTGAGCACTAAATGTGGAAATAATTTCCATCAGAAAAAAGGCAACTTGTCCGAGTGGTTAAGGAGAAAGATTAGAAATCTTTTGGGCTCTGCCCGCGCAGGTTCGAGTCCTGCAGTTGTCGTCATTTCATAATTTTTTGCATCCATTACTAACATGCTTTATTTTTTGTTTTTTTTTTAACTTCGTCTATTTAGGTGTCTATTCAATCTAGAAAATCTATGGAAAGTTACCCTTTCGAAGTCCGATATATCCATCTGGGGCTTGTGAGATATCCCTCCAAACATCAGGTAATTGACCCCCCTCGATTCCTTGTTCATTGACCATGTTCCCCCACCAATTCAAACTAAGTTGAGGATATTGGACGGTAAAGAAAATCAACAATGCACTGGTTGCGACCCCTGCCGAAAGGGCACTTGTCAAAATATAATTATACTTTTCCCACCAAAGCAAATAATTCCGCTTGATTTCATACATAAAGATGTATGAAAGATAAAGTCCTCCCGTATAATACAGAAGGTTATATGGGGCATAATCCAAGAACCCACCAATGATGACTGTGGGTTGGAAGTATCTCGTCAATATCGTTGGTCCATATCGTTTAAACAAGACACATGGAATCACAAGCAATGCTCCGAATAAGAAGCACCATTTCAAAATTGGATAAAGCCCACCAAAGACTTTTGCAGGTCCAATTTCTCCATATTGAATACTGGAAAAGAAATAGGTATTAGCTCCTGGACATTTTAGTTTGAACTTTTGAAGTGGGTCGCAAATATCGGGAATGCTAATCAATTGCCAATTAGCGATGGTTAATGAAACGGCAATGTTCAACAAGGTCGAAAGGATTTGGCTTTTAAAAATTGCCTTTGGTGGTACTTTTGAATAATGAGCTAATTTTTGATCGGTAATGTAATTACTTGCTTGACTGTCTATGTTATACCCATAACTTTTCAAAGTAATCAAGGCAATACCCGAATTAGGAATCATGTACCCAACAATTAATTCAACAAGAACATTCAACCCAAAACTAAACCCAGTCACTGATGCAATTGATGTCAATGGTATCAAAAAGATGAAATTGATCAATATTGTGAAAAAAATGCCCCATACTGGAGTTTCAGTAGGATACAATGTGCAAACTGCAAGTGCAAATAATGTACTCACAAGCAAAATGGAAAGAAACCACCAATCTGGTACATCTTCATAGCTGGACATCATCTTGCAATGGGGATCTTCTGAATACCTTCCATACATGTTATAGTTCCCATGCCTTTTAAACTTAAATGAATCTCGAAGGGTATGCCAAACATTGGCAAAACTAGCCTTCATTGATTGCCATTCAGTTGCAAAATGATACAAGATTGCAAATGGATACAAACAAAAATATGCACCATATAATACCAAATTTGCTGCCGAGAAATAAGGAGGTCCCACTTCATTGTACTTATCATGATCAAATAAATTCTTCTCATTTAAGATGTCATGAACATCATATACTTGGGCTTTGTTGTTGAACAATCGGTTTGAATTAATCGGCAAGAAACTGGTCCAATGCTGGTTGGTATAGTAAACAATCAAAATCACAAAGAATCCCAAAAAGGTTCCAATATATCTGTTGACATATGTGTAAAACGGAATGGTTAAACAATTACCCGTCGAAAGAATATTCCAATCAAATGACGGAATTGGATTGAACCCCAATCCTACTGCTGATCCAGCAACGTTTGTAAGATGAATCAGCGACGGATTGAACCAAGTAGGCCAGTTGAATTGGGAAAATGCAGTAAACAAATACGTCGGAATCCAATTGTAAAAAAAGCTGCAACAAAAGACAACCATGAAGAATGAATATCGGGATATCTTCCAACCGTGTACTATATTATTCACATCTTCATCCATTAATGCCTTATTAAGAGCAATGGTTGGTAAAATCGTGGGCCAAAGTGCTTTACTAGGGTAAACACACACCTTTTTCATTATTAATGCAAACCCAAATCCAAGAAACTGGGTTGAGATAGTCAACAATAATTGGAACGTTATTGTAACCCATTTGAGTCCATAAAATCTATCTAGTTTCATCACAAAAATATTGTAAATCAGATATGGGGTTCCGGCAGAACACAGATAAATGATTGTACTCAACATCATTTCTTTATAAGTCCAGGGCCCAGGATTCAAATCGACTGAAAACTTTCCAATACGAATAACCTTTCTCGGCATAAATCGTTCCCAGAGTCTACCACTCGGTAACAACAATATCTGAATTGTATGGGTACTCAAGGAAATACTGGGCATTCTATGAACAAAAAAGCTATTGATAACTGACCCGATAAATGTCCAAAATAGCCCAATAAAATATGCACGAAATGTATCAACGGGGGTTGTAGGGTCATCAAATGGTTCTGTGATTGCCCTAATTTCTGGATATGGTGAATGATAATGAATCAATGCTGCTTCTAAACGCACTTGCAATGGCCAATCAACAATATGCAAATAAGTCTTGTTTCTAAACGTATCCACGAATTTATCTTCAATTTCATGCTTTGTTTGTAAAGATTCTTCATTTTCTGGCACCATCTCAACCAATCTTTCTAATAAATGATAATCCTCTTGTAAAAAGTTAACATCACCTTTATGTTCAATCAATGTTTCCCGCAATATTTCAATTGCATGAGTTAGCGACAATTGGTCTATTTTGGTAAGCATATACGTGGTTTCCCTTGATAAGGGAAGGGAATCTATTGGGAAGTCTGTCTCATATTTGTCATCACTTATAACACCTAATCGTAATAGTATAAGTTGTAGTTGAGCATCAGTGAACCCCCAACTTGTATTTATTGATGTTGATTTGTCGAAATCTTGTTCTTCTTGATTAGGATAAGAACTAAGTTCGATATACTCGCCCATTTCTGCAGTCATCAAAAGGCTAATCACAAATAACAGCAAACAGAAGGCGGGTTCATTCAAAGTAGACTTTGTTTACTGGTGAATTTGTTTACAACTGTCCCCATAACAAACATATCCCGTTGGCCTTATCTTTTTTTTTCATTGTTTTTCTTTTTTCTTTTCTCATATGCGGATTTAAAATGTTTTGATTTACCCCACAGTGAATGTACTCCACCACCAGATAGATCCCATTTGACACAGTCAACAAAGTTATCTAACAACTACTAGACTTATATCAATGGTTGGTGATATGTTCAATTGGTATAATATGTAGTTAACTAATTTTTATTATCTTGAGGTGTTGGTGTGGTCTTTGCACGGTGAATATTACACACAAATTTTCTTCATGTGACAATTGGACTCAGGGCATGCACTCTCTCAAGACAATGGACCAACAGAGGCTTAAGTATAGAACACAGCATTAAACCCGAAAAACAACAACAGTGACTCATTTATTCACTGTTTTTAAAAAACATTTCATACTACTCCTTGCTGTGATCCTTGCCACACTATTGTTATAAACCCCTGTCATCTGTGGTAATAACAATGAATGGCGAGTGTGCCTGAGTCATTTGAATGTTTACTAAACATTGGTACCAGAAGGTTGATCCCACGATGGCAAGTTATAAGGATACTAAGGCGTTAAGGGATGTAGAATATAAATAGCAAAGGGAAGTGACAGGTATCGAGGGATTTGTAGGAGGATGATAAACCACAATAATGACAACAACCAACTTTATACGATTTACTTGCAATATTCTTCTACTTGCAATGGTTATACCAATGGCAGCCACTGCCAATATAGGTAGGCGAGGGTATGACAATAACCCCGATATGGTAAAGCCTGAACATCCAGCCGTCAGTGCTTATGACCCCTTGGCATCACTTGGCCCGCTACCAACTCCGACAAGTTCAAGCACAGTTGAAATAATGTCCAGTTTGCCGGTTAGTAAAAACAACTCAAACACATTACGACAATCATCATCATTGAAATTGCTATATGTTTTGTTATTTTCAATTGGGTTTGCGCTGTTATTGAGCTGGTAAGCCTTTCCTATACAAGTGTTCAATATGAAGTCAGAATAATTTTATTACCTTTTGATTCTCGTTTATCTACGCGGTCATTCAGAAATTTATCCCAGAGCAAATGTACACAGAATGGAGTACTGACAAAGATTACACAAGATGAGAGACAATCGGGACCATGAGTGACTGATTTGAAGTCTCGTGAATTTGGAGTAGTTTTGTGTTGTTTTAAGCCGAATGGATTGTTCAATTATGCATTTAATAGTATATTTTCATATCGTGTGAGCATAAATATTTATGTAGGAAAACGTAATATAATTAGAGAGAAAATAGAATCAGCTGTAATCTTGATCTCATCATCAAATATCACACATCTACTGTAGTTTGTAATTGTTTTGCCTTGATAGGTTTATGGACCCGTCTGATTGAGAATGGAAAAGTATCGTGTGCAAATTATGAGATTATTTTTTTTTATAGTTCAATGGCGAGCGATTATTTTTTATGCAAGGATAATATTTGCAGACATTAATTAAAAAAATAAAAAAGCATTTCATTGCCAATCCAAATTAGGGATACTAGGTTCCCTTATTTCACATTCATCAACTCCCCCAAAAATTAATAACCAAAGGCGTATATATATATATACCGTAATAAAAACTCCTCGGGAATTTCCACAATTGCTATTTCTTCTTTTCCCATTTCCTATTTTCTTCTTCTTTGCTAATCATAATGAAGTTTCAATCCTTAGCATTATTAGCTATCGCCGGTAGTACCTTAGCCATCAACATCGATCAAGTTAGGCTTATCAATGATGATGAATTGATTTTCCACGATGCTCAATTTGGATACCCAGTCCTTGTTAATTTGAAACAAGGAGATGCTGAAATTACTGACAAGGTTGAAAAGACCAAGGCTGCTTCGTCTACAACTTCCGACAAGAATAAGAAGGTCATCATTACCGTTACTTCTACTACGTCAAAGACCAAGGCTGTTACTACTACTACCACTACTACTCCAAGTAAGAAGACTACCTCGACAAAGAAGAAGGATTCTACTTCCACTTCCACCAAAAAGAAAGACTCCACTTCTACTTCCACTAAGTCCAAGTCTCATACCGCTTCTATCACCAAGACTAATGGTGCTGCTGACGTTGCTGCAATTCCACTTGCTGGTCCAATTGCCTTGGCTTTAGGATTGTTATTGTAGGAGTATCTTAATTGACAAGTTTTATATGGTATTTAATAGTGCATTGCATTGACTTTTAATACACTTCAGTCTTACAACTTCTACAGCGAGGATAGATGAGCATCGGTACAACAATGTCTTCTAATTAATTGTAGAAACAATAGGCGGCCCACGTTTTCTCGTTTTTGATGTTTATTAGGGGGACTATTTAGAGATATTTTTTACAGGGTTATTTTTTAGTAGAACAATAGAAGAGAAGTAAAAAATAAATTTATTATTTGTCGTTCGGGAATATTACAAGCGCAAATTTTCCCAATGGTTATTGAATACCAACTTGTCCTACTTGGAAGGTTTGGATTTTTGACAAGCCATTGGTGGACGAGAGCTAGGTAAATGTTTAGTACAAGATATATATATGCATCTGATCATTTGGGAAAGCCAATAACTCGCACTCCTCATGGTTTGTGCTTGCATCTACGAATTGCAACATGATGCAAAAAAATGAATCTTGAATGATATCATGTATCTTTAAACATCTTTCATATACCCTATTGAAAACCAATGATAATAAATGAGGGAAACTGAACAATTGGTGCCAGTTGTAAATATGCTTAATTTCACAACTCTCATTGTCGAGCTTCCAAACCTATTATCACAAAACCAAAGAATTACTAGAACATCCAGAATAAATATATCATTAACTTTATTTCCCTGCATATCGACACAACGAGATACTTTATTAGGTCGCATGAGGATAAAGGTGATTTTCCATTTAAATCATGAGGTAGACTATCGCAAAACCCTTAATCGTCACGACTGCATATTCAAGCAGATATTACGCCTAACTGAATAGTTTTTCGATTCTGTTGATTGGTGCTTTAAGGAGAAGAATAAACAGTTAGATGGGCCGACTCTTAGGTTATTTACTAGCATTGGATACAATCGGTTTCTATTGGTATCAAAATAGATTCCTGTAATGCAAAGAGTAAATAGGATAGATCAGTTGTAGATGATTAAAGACAAATTCGAGTTATCCACTTTATGTAAATACTCCAAAGAACAAGATTTGTCCATTGAGTTAGGTCCATACTTGCGATAAATGACCATTGATCGACCGGTTTAACATGGCATCATTATGGGCAAAAGAAAACTCTCTGGTTTATATGCCAGTTAAAAAAATCTTGAAACATGTATTATTCAGAGGGTATTTCCAGAGCCTTAGGCAACTGGTGTCGGGTTTTCAATTAGGAGATATTTGACTAAATTGCCAGCATCTTATTAGCAAGTTTATACACTTCCAGGCCCAGATTTCACGTCACAATTACCAGACATCAGCAAATGGTAAACACCCCTTTACAATCAAAAATCTCGTGGCACATATATTCACCAATGAGAATCTCGCTGTTGAGATTTATGATTGAGTGTGAAATCTTGGCATAGACACGTACCCATATGGGTGCGATCGTTAACAGACTGGCCAAGAGGTGGACTAGTTGAGTTATTACAAAAGGAAATGTGTGTTATATAAGCGTGTTATACAACTGTTGTTGATTTATGACTCACTTATCTTACATTAGTCACAATGCATACTATAACAGGAGATCGAACTACTAGTAGTGGCAGGCGATGTCGTACAATTTTATGGTACAAGATTTCCGGCCCGGAAAATGTCTCCTTTAATGTCTCGCTAAGAAAATGATTCATAATTTTTTTCTCTTCACTCACTTTCACTCCCGTAAGTCCACGGCAATTTTTCTAATCAACCCCATTTCGAAAAATTTTCAACTTTGACTCCACCTTTAATTTAATCACAACAAAACACCTTTGATTATCTTCATTCTTTTTAACGTTCAACGTCACACACACGCGTATCATAAAACATGTTAAAGAGACCTCAAAGTGTCGTAAGACAGTTTGTTAGATACAAGAATGGGTCTACTTCCGCATTAGCCTACAAGACTTTACATCGTAATCAAAAGAGACCACCTTTACCTACTTTAGAAACTCCTAGTTATTCCGCTGATACTGCTGTTACTTCGATTTTATACGAAACGCCAGTTCCTTCCAAGGCTCCAAGAAAGCAACATGTTTTGAATTGTTTGGTTCAAAATGAACCCGGGGTTTTGTCGAGTGTTTCCGGTACTTTGGCCGCAAGAGGGTTCAATATTGATTCTTTGGTTGTTTGTAATACCGAAGTCAAGGATTTGTCTCGTATGACTGTTGTTTTGAAAGGTCAAGATGGCGTTGTTGAACAAGCAAGAAGACAAATTGAAGATTTGGTTCCTGTGTATGCCGTTTTAGATTATACCAATGCTGAAATCATTCAACGAGAATTATTATTGGCTAGAATTTCATTGTTGGGTCCGGAATATTTCCAAGAATTGATTGCTGCTCATCAATTACACATTGACGATGCATCCTCGATTCCTGATTTGTCTGCTTGTGATTCAGCTTACCACCCAAGCAATTTGGCTCCATCTGAAGCTCTTAGACAAAAGCATCTTCATTTAGATCATATTTCTACCATCACTGAACAATTCAAGGGGAAGATTCTTGATATTTCCGATAGAAACGTTATTGTTGAATTATGTGCCAAACCTTCTAGAGTGTCTGCTTTTATTAAATTATTACAACCATTTGGTATTTTGGAATTGGCCAGATCTGGTATGATGGCCTTACCAAGAACCCCATTAGAAAATGGTGGAGAAGAAGAAGAAGTTGCCAATGCTGCTGATATTGTTGATGCATCTCAATTACCACCAGGTTAAAATGAGAAGATAAAGAACAAAATCCCACATTGTATATATCTGATTTCTTGATAGTATAAACATTTGTTGTTAGTCAGTACAGAGTTTTGTTTTCTTTATTTATATCCCCAATTAAACATACGATTACAAATGATTTTGCTGCAATGTAACCCATATAAGAATATTGGGGACAGTTTGGACACAGATGACAGGGGGGAAGGCGACAAGAATTCTGCACTTTGCATTCCCTGACCGGGAGTTACCCAGATTTGAGATTCGGCACGCTTAACTCCCCTATTGGTCCTATTACCCTTCTTAAGCTTATCTCCAGACGGATGATGGTTTTGGTTATTCGTTTGCTTTGAATATTATGCCGAATTATAAAGACTGCATATTGCACTTTATCTTACGAGGCTTTAGGAGGTAATTGTTCACCTGCTTGACAAGTTTTCCAGTGGAGGAACAATTACTTTTTGGGGGTTTGGGGGTTGGGGGTGAGTGAGTGAGTGAGTGTGAATGTGAGTTTGAGTGAATATGTGGGGGAGACGCCCAAAAACAAACCCACAAGAAAAATAATCAACAAAGGAATAATTATAGAAATGATGACAATATCTGTCAATCTGTAAGTCAATTGTAAATCTATCATGTGACTTATATCCTGGGGGTGGGG
>JAKUCC010000725.1:0-14540 GCA_030563365.1 Hemisphaericaspora xylanilytica
CATGAACAATACCAGAAGTTGTACCAAGTGCAAGAAACGAGTCATAGAGAGCTATTAATGGAAACCCACAAGAAAATGAGTGTATTGACTAGTGAATTGGTGTTCCAAAAAAGAGTGGTTATGTTCAACAGTATCATTATAATATGTTTGTTGGTTTATGTGGTTCTTACGCGAGACGTTGAGATTCAACCGCTGGAACAACTTGATGATGGAACTGGCTCACCAAGACGAGTCTCGCCATTGGCTAGCATGGGCACTACACCATTTCGACCATTTGCATACAGACATGCTAAACACAAGCTGTCATAATTCAATTCTACAGATTCATTTTTTTTGTTTTTCTAAATTTTCATGATATAATAATATATACAAGTCTAAACTACATTATTTACACCCAAGTGTGGAAGGTAAAATGCTCAGCAGTCAACCTCCATTGATTTAATAATCACCGAAACCAAAATCTCTATCGGATCTACGAGACTTGGTATAACCCCTATCTTCTCTATCGTATGATTTCCCCCTGCTTTCATAATTTCCCCTGCGGTCACCATCAGATCTGCCACGGCTTGAATATCCTCTATCATAACCCGAGAAAGATCTTGATTTCCGTTTGTCATAATATGATCCTTTCCCGAAATCACGTTTCCCACGATATCCCAGTCTTTCACCAGTGAAACCACGTTCAAGGTATTCTTGTCTTACTTCGGGAGAAGCCTTGGCAAATGTACCACTGACTGCTTTTGGAAGCAGTAATTTGGCTGAATCATCCTGGATTAATTTTCTGTAAAAATCACCAATTTCACGCAAGGCTTCAGTTGGGTTCATACGATAGATGGAGATCAAAGATGATACGTATGTGGTATAAGTCATCATGAATTGAGTAATGTCATCTCGTGGAATAGTTATCTTTTCTAAACATGGATATTGGGGTAAATCAACCGAAGTAAATTGTTCATTGAAATCAACGGAAAAGTCTTTTCTTAATTTATTCAAATAAGAACTTTCATTGGGGGTGGCGAAAATGACAGCGGTACCTTTAGCACCAGCTCTACCAGTTCTACCAACCTTATGGACATAGTCGGCGGTTTCGGAAGATGGACCTGCTTGGATAACATGAGTAACGTCCTTAACATCAATCCCTCTGGCGGCAACATCAGTTGAGATTAACAAACTATGTGGATTGTTTCGGAATAAACGAAGGGCACGATCACGTTGTGACACCGATTTATCACCATGAAGGGCGGAGACCAAGACTTTGCCTCTAAACCCTTCAGATTGATGGGCATTGGCGATTTCTTCGTCGGCAAGGACTTCCTTAATCGCTTCTTCGAACCAATCAACTGCTCTTTTGGTGGGTAAGAAAACAATACCTCTGAATCCTTCCACTTTTAATTCTTCGACAATGTAGGAGAAGATAGTTTGGTATTTGTCGGCTGCATCCTTACATTTAACCAAAACTTGATGGATGTTTTCATGAACGTCAGCTTCATTTTCAGAGACGGTGTTAATGTAATCGTATTGGGGATGGATGTGTTTTTTGGCGAAACGATTAATCGAGTTGTCAACAGTCGCACTGAACAAAAGGGATTTTAATGGTGGCTTGTTAATATCACGAACTCGATGGAGAGTACGATCGATACTATCCAAAGTTGGTTCAAACCCAATATCCAAAAGTCTATCGGCTTCATCGTAAACACGATAAGCTAATGAATCAAATAATTGGGCAATAGATCTGTTCTTGATATCTGCTTCTAAACGACCAGGAGTGGCAACGACAATATCTGGACAATAACGAACATCAATTCTGTTCGACATACCACCACAAATTAATGCCACCTTAACTCGATGACCTTGCATACCATTAATGACTTTAATATATTCCTTATGAATTTGCATTGCCAAGTCACGGGTAGGAGCTACGATTAACGCTTTAACACCATCCGATCTTTCCTTTAAAACATGTTGTAAGGTTGGAATGATAAACGTTAAGGTTTTACCAGTACCTGTCTTTGCACGACAAACCATTCCTTTTTCAGTTTTTAACAATGGGACTAAAGCTTGTGATTGAATAGGTGTGAAGTTATTATATTCATTGACAACCAAAGATTTGAGAATTTGTTCATGAACTAATCCAGTTCCTTTGAAATCACCTGGGGTTTGAGGGTGAAAATTACCTTCCTTGACAGCTTTGGTGGCTTGCTTAGCAGCTTGGTTTTGTTCTTCGCCCTTTCCAAAGTTTGCGTCTCCGATGTTTCCATTAGCGTGGACCATGGTGGAATGGAAACCACGAGTGGCTGCAAGCATCAGGACTGATAATCTTGGAGTGATAACGGGAGTGGTAGTAGTAAGGGTAGTAGTAGCTCTAGTTATGGTACTTTTGGAGGAGCATCTTAATGATGCCTTTAGCACCTGTCTTCTAAGAGCAAACATGGTTGAGTGTTGATGGTATGGGGGGTTTGGTAGATATACAAGGTTAAATGTGAAAAATATTCATATAAAAAAAAATTAACTGGTGATGCCCATTCTTAACAAAAAATAAAAATAATAGTTGATTACATAATTATACCCCCTAAGATTATGTAATCAAGATTTTCCGCTATTTTCCTTTGTTGAACTATTTCAAACGATGACACAGCAACCACAACACTATGCTTTTAAACCTTACTGATTGAATACAAACATAAATCAATGATAGGTCTATATCATTCAAGGGCAATTGCTTAGTTCAATGAAGATCCGTATATAAAATTGTAGCATCATAACTCAAAAGGAGACTGTTAGGATGAATACGTGGTATAAACAAAATGCCCGCTCGTATGACCCAAACATTCTCATGTAGATTCTATTCTTCTGAATGAAATGAAGTTTGGCAATAAAAGAATAGATCGAAGGTGCTTCTCCGTGCATCGGGGTTGTTGAAAATGAGTGCTAAGTATAGCTTGTTGTATCAGGGATATTTCCGAGTTGCACATGCAAATAACAATCTCCTCGATCTATAGAAACCATCAGGACTCATATTGATTAGATCCCCATTAAAAATTGTCCATAAAGCATTACAAATGCCAGTTTGATAAATAACAGATAATTTAGAGTGACCAAATCGTAATTGGTTGCAAAAACCAAAATTCTTAAAATATGGTTCTTAATCTCAAGGGAGAGTTATGTTTGGTGGCGTTAATAATGTTACGACTCGTTTATTACCATAATGTATACAGTGATCAATTCACCAATATCCTTAGATACCAACACCCTTTGAATAGAAAGTGTTGTTGCTAATTATCCATTTGACGTAAATCCGGATTATTTGTTTTCTTTTTCTATTATTGGTAATTTGTACACGACTTTACTAATTATAACATAACACATCTCTGTACTATATACAGACATACATATATCCAACAACTCCACGCATTATACATCTATAGACAGCCATACACCGCTAGCAAGACATAATGAATAATGGCAATGGAAATAAAGGAGGATTCTTCTCTAAGATTAAGGAAAACTACAGCACCAAACTATCAAACTTATCACTAACGAATCCATCCAACTATATTGATAAAGATGGATCAACCGATGATTCAACCCTTGTTCATAATGCATTTGTCAAGTATTACGACTCAAAGGGATTGCCATATCCTGACTGGTTGGGAGTAAAGAATATACCTACGCATAAAGTGCACCAACAACTGCAACAATATCAACAACAACAGCATCATCAACAACATCAACAATACAGCCAATCACAATTCCAACCTGTTCATCACAACAATACGTTTAATAACAGTTATAATTCTCGTCATCAACAACAGCAACAACAACAACAACAACAACAGCAGACATACTCGAATGATCTGCATAACCAATCAACAAACACAACTTCTACATATCGTTCTTCAAGTAAATTACAAGACATGTACAATCGATCAAAACAACTGGCCCCAACACAATCATATTCTTCCAATCAACCAGTGCATCCTCAACCAGTCAGAAGCAACAGTTACGCATCGGTTACAGGTAATCGATTACGTGAAAGAATGATGCGAAACTCTCCTTCGCAGCTGCCTCCTGTACAGCCATCTCAACAACAACAATCTCAACCACACTCATCCTCAACTAGACCATCTTGGGGTAGATAGATTAATAAAGAACTAAATAAATAAATACATTTTGTAGCATTATTACATGCCCTATATAGCTATTCCTCTATTTATTTAATGACTTATAATTCTTTTCCCAGTAATTTCTTCCCTTAATAAACCAATCAGGTAGTTTATTCTCACTTGGTATTCTCATTTTAACAACACTAACATTGGCAAATGTAATTGGGTTCTTATGCAAGTTCTTATAATACTTATAATCATACTGCCGCCTTAGATTCTCATCGCCATTCTTACCCACACTATACCCAAGCACTCCGCCAAGATCCCTCGACTCTCTTCTCTTTAACCAAGGACTACCACCATCATAAGATGCTCTACCGGGTTGGGTCAATGGCGAAATATTCAGCGCTCGATACTTCTTCCAACTCCCCACACTTGCACCCAATCGCCAATCAGATGTCCGTCTTTGATCACCCAATGATCGTGCTCCTAAACTGAAATACAGATCATTGGTAAAACTATTATTCCGACTTGACCGATTCAATTGAGGAGAGGTGTCTGGGGTAACCAGCATGATCATTTCTGTATCCAGCTCCACCAGGCTCCCCGTTTTATCCTGACTCGTACGTTGTTCGACTAATTTTAGTAAATTTGCTGGAATCTGGGGCGAAGCTGAGAGGATATCATCATCCATCTCATCCATGTCGCTAATACTACTCCTTCTACTTTCGTCATAATCGTCATCGGTGAGATCATTCGGACCTGGTATATCGACTTTATGTAACGGGTCTATTGAATCCGTCGTTGTGGTTGATGAAGATGAAGTAATTGATGTCAGGGCAATTTGTTTCTGTTGGGTCTTTAATTGAGCATTCAACATATCAATCTCATATGGAATCAATTCAATCTGAATCAATTCCAAAAACGTCTCGGCATTGTAATTATTACCACCTCCACCACCACCGCCTCCTCCTCCTCCTCCATTGGCAGAATATATTCTATATTCATTCAAGATCGAATTAAAATTCCATTTTTGAATCTTTCGCAATATCCCCACCAAAGTTGATGTCGAATCAACCACCAAAGTCGGATGTTTATGCTTATTCAAAATCAACTCAAATGCTTTGGTAATTATGCTCCGATCAATAACCATCCATTGCTCACTCTTAGTCCTTGGACGTAAATTGATCACATCAAGCATATTTTCACTCGTCTTTGACTCAGATGAAACTTCAATCTCAACCTCCCCACTACCACTACCATCATCACCCCCAGTCTTAGACCTGTTATGATTGTGATGGTGGTGATGATGATGGTGCGATCCAGAAACGTGTCGTTGTCGATTCGTGATCTTCATCGCTCCAAGATTATGAAGCTCAATATTATTCGATTCGATAAAGTTGTGTAAGGATCGTGGTGGTTTTTCGGCATCAAGTACAATTATGGTTCGAAGCTTCAATGTTTGGAGAAACGGGAAATTGTCCGATTCTAATTTCGAACATCGATAGATCCCCGGTTCGACAAGACCGAAATTGCCAGGGGAGACTAACATTAGCTTTTGATATTTGGGAGTCTTCTAGGTCGTGATGATAGATTGATTGATAGGGTGGAGAGTTTTCTCAGAAATTTATCAATTTTATTTGTTGCGCTACCATGTTGAAAAAATCAAGTGGACTAAACCACTGATATATGTGTATCAATTAACTGTTTTGTGTTTATCTATGTATAAACTATATGTTCTATCTATTTTACTTTAACCGCTTTTATGCTGTCCTTCAGCACCTTTTCCCGTCCGGTGTCATCCGCATATTCCACTCCTTTCAACATCACCGAACTGACCAACTCCAAAATCAACATAAACAATGAACTCAAAATTGCCAAACAATAATTGGAAATACTCACCCCGATATCCAACCAACTTCCTTCAGTCCTTACTAAAAAGAAGAAATTCATTGACAAAAAGTCACTGGTGGATATAATCAACGTACTAATGGTAAACTTTCTAATTTCCAATTGATGATTCATGATTCCTAAACATGTGGATAATAATACATATGGAATTATCAATTTAATCATCAATAACGCTCCCATTGAGAAGGGTTCAAAAATCGGAATGAGTCGATATACTGAATCCAACGAAAACGTAGAAATGGATGCAATATTACCGGTACCAAAGAATGCCAACTGAAGGAAAAAGAAGCCAATGATGGTTATCCGGATAACTTGTAGCCAATATCCCTTAGGTAAGCGTCCAGTTTGTTTTTGTGATGTGATTATTTCGAGATGTGGTGTCTTGAGTGATTCTTCAATCATGAGCCATTGAAGTAATATGAGGGAGAATCCAACATAAAATAAAAGTTCGAATGAAATCGTGAGAAGGATAAATGTAGGAACAAATGAAAGGAAGATGATTAATAATCTGAGTTGATAATCTTTTGATGGATGGAACGAGTGGAGAAGTGGAAGGATGATAAGGGTGACGACAAACATTGTCCAACCAAGAAATTGTGAATGGAGTGGAAGACCTGCTCTTGCTTGAAGGGAACTCACTGACACATTAGTGGCATACAGTATCACCGGAATGGTTAAAATTTGATATATGATTAACTTCTTTTGGGTGACTGTAATTTGGGGACGGGAAAAGACTTGCTTGGCTCCAGCAATACTGACAATTCCAGCAAGAACAGTTCCAATGTTGATCTGGGCTAAACTTTCCACCTTTACTGGATCTAAGTTGGTAAATGTACACATGAGAATACAACTAACGATCCAAGCGAACTTGGAAAACTTTGAAATCTTTTCATTCTTGGTCACCATAAATGGGTACAATCCAATCAACACCAAAATAACTGAAAACATGAACCGTTCAAAAAACCCGTATGCAATCCCTTCATACATCCCCAAGAATGAAAGCACAATAAATAATTGTGTCAGGCCAGATACACCATGTAAAAAGTTATCGATACCATTAACCAAATATGCAGTCTCGTTGAAGATACTATACCAGAAAAACAAAGGGAATGCAGCATACATGTAATAATTAAATGGCGAGTTTTGATAAAATAAAATATAATTAATCACAATTGCCAAACCACCAAATAATCCCAACAATGGTATGGAAACCCCGGGGTTGAGCTTTCGTAAATCCGCTTCACTCAAAATAAATAATTTCAAAAAGATAATGAAGGAGTATACAATCCAGCCGAAAAAACCAAGGGTTACAATTGATCTAAGCAATAGCCAATTGTAAGTCTGTAAATAGTTCAATCCATCCAAGCCTCGTTGCATTAATTCTTCGGTAAGTGCGATAGCTTTATGTTCAATATCTGCTTTAACTTGATCATCAAGATCCAGAATCGTGGACAAATCCTTGATTAATCCTTCAATCTCTTCACGATACTTTGTTATAGTCTTATGTTCGAAAGGTTCATATGGTTTGAACTTAAATTGGTGATGGTAAACTTCATGTTCTTTAACATGATATTGCTCGATGATAACCAAGGCGTTTGCATATAAAGCATTAAGCTTTGTTGATTGATCTGCGTCAAGGTAACTTAATGGCAACTCACCAACAGAATTGGCAGGATAACTAGCTCCAATCAAATATGCCATCAATGAGGCAATATCCGCTTGATTAACATCATGTCTGGCCAAATGGTCAAACCCCCAAGTTGAAAAATAATCATCTTCAAATCCACTATTCTTGGGTAATTGCTTTTCAGTTTGCTCTTTTCTCTGTTGTTCATCCAAGTCAGCCAATTTTTGCGGTTTATTTACTCCCGCACCCCATGCAATTAACGGAGTTCTAGTATTGTCAGGATGACCATCTCCATGTGATCCAAAATCAGACATTCCATGATCGGCAGTAAACACAAACGCCGTGTTATCATCACCAAAGTATTCATTGATTCTTGGAACAAGTTCGGCTAATTTTCGATCAATATATTCTATATTATCATAATATTCAGCTGAATAGGGTCTATAGGCATGACCAGCAGTGTCTGGTCCCAATAAATGCAAGAAAAACACATTTCCATCCTGCATCAACTCATCCTTCAAGGTATTGTTCCAGGTCAGATTGGCCAACAATTCATCAAAATGGCGAAATACAAATGAATCTAATTCGATTGAGCTTTGAGTGAAATCTTCAAATTCGTGTCCATACATACAAACATCGATTCTTCCTGGTACCACACCATCGCCATAGGCAAACATAGGTAATATATCCGGTGATCCAAATGAATAGGTATGTTTAGATTGGTTGAAGAATGAATCGAAATCCACTGGGTTTTCTTTCCATCCTTTAGTGACTGCTGATACATCTTCATAGAACCCAGCAATCATGGCCACATGACCCGGACGAGATTCAGTTGGCATTCTCGTGTTTGAAATCCCCCAGGTAGCATTTTGTTCAACAAGACTACGGAGATATGGTGCGAGGTATTTTGTCTCTCCTGTGGTTGGATGCTTGAGTTTGGCGAAGGTCTTGTCTGCACGCAAACCATCACCAACAATTAAAAAGAGTCTCTTTGCTGGTGGTGTAGCGGTGGATACATGATGGTCCATGCCATGGACCAAAGGCAGGACAAAATATATATCAAAGATTGACCATAGATAATAAAAATGGAATAGTACTCCTATAAATAGAAGTAGTTGACGGTTCCTGTTCATTGGGAGTAATGTGCTTGTAGTACTTCCTCTATGGGTAACTTGAGTGGTTGGGATGATTTGGTTGTAAAATTAAACACTCGTGTCGTAAATGATAAAATTACACGCAACAGAAAATAAAAAGAAAATAAATTTTACCACCAAGGTATAAACTGCAGATGCTACCAATTGCAATACTACTTCTACATCTCTAGAATATCAACCATAGGATAATCATACATAACTTATAATTCTATACAATAATAATCTGTCTATAACCATGAAGAATCATTTCGCTTCACCATACTTATCCAATGGCAATTTTGCTTATAAACACTCATAGTATGATGAAACTCCCTCAACGCGTCAGTATATTCCGTATTCACCTCCAAATCTCGCTGTAAACACTTCAAATATGTATCTCTATTCTCATTGCTTGCATTGATAACATCAAAATATTCAACATCAGTCATAGTTCTCTCCTGTTGATATTGAATCATAAGCTTCTTATACTCCAAGAACTGACTATGATAATCTTGGATTGACTTGGTATATCTCTTCCATCCATTCTTACTTATCGTTGGATCTAGCACTGGGTCTGGTGGTATTGGAGGTGAAAATGAATGTATCGCCGGCGATGCATGAAGGTCTAAAATTGTAAGCCGCGGCACATTGTCGGTTTTCGGTTTGGTTTTTGTAGGTGGTGCCTCTTCCACTGGATGACCCCGGATCGGGTTCTTATTGGTTGGAGTATGTAGAGTGTCTGCTTTTGATTTTCCATCGACGTAATCAAAATCTCGACGTTTTGTTCCAGTCGTCATTTGAGGTGGATTTGGTTCGTTGGTTTTCTTTTGCTTTTGCGAATGAGGTAAACTATCATACATGTCAGAAAAATCAAGATTTTGTAGATCTGGATTTAACGTCTGTCGTAAATCATCCATTTCAAAATTGGTTGATGGTTTATATCGTTTATTAGGTGTTTCCAAATGACTTCGTTCATAACTTGTCGGTGCTTGACCTGGTAAATTAGCTGTGTTTATCGTCGCTGATTGTCTCTTTGGTGAAGAAGATCCATTCTTTCGCCATGAAGACGTTGTCTTACTTGATTTTGACTTTGTTTTGGGCATAGGTGGAACATTTAATTCAGCATCGAATATTTCATTTAATTTATTCCGTACCTCGGTATCGTGATAATAATCGTATCTGGGTGGCCTGTCTAATGGACTACTTTCATGTTCTTCATAGGCAGGATCTATCTGAGAGCTATCAGCAACACCAGACTCGGAATCGCTGGCCCATTCCGACCTATCCCATTCTTTAGAATAGTCATCCCCGTTGTTGGTTTCTCCTATTTCTTCAACCAGGCTGGCATCCTCATCTTCCACAACTATAGGATCGTTTGAACTTTGTCCATGAAGACTAGACGTATCCGACGCACACTCAAATGAATTCAAAACAGAATCTTTATTCTGCCTCGCTCTTTGTTTGTTAGTTTCATGATATTGAGCATCTAACATATCCTTTGCGAATCGAGTTGATTTTGATTCGGCTTCTGCTGCTTGTCTATGGGCCTGGGCCTTTGCTTTTAGATATTCCTGTTCAAGTTTTACCTTCATTTTCTGTTCTTCTTCCGCTCGCCTCCTTAATTCCTCGAGCTCGTGTAACCTCTCTTTTTGTCTACGTAACTCCTCCGCCCTTTGTCGTTCTCGTTCTTGTCGAAGTTTCTCCTCTTGTCGTTTCCGCAACTCTTCTTCAGCTTTTACTCTTTCCAACATTTCCTTCTTTAATCTTTCAGCTTGAGCTGCCGCTTCCGCATCATTCAGCTGTTGGTAATACTGATAGTACGAAAACCCACCTCCTGATGATCGAGAAAACCCATAACCAGTGGTTGTTGTTTTGTTGGCAGCATTTGAAGTGAACTGATATGTGGGGAACGAAGGCTCACTCTTCAGATTGGCAATATTCGTAACTGGGTTGTTCTTCAAAGCTTCATATGCTTCGTTGACCTTGATGAACATGTCATGATGTTCCTTGTTGGGTGTTTTATCTGGATGGTATTTTAGGGATAGTTTCTTGTATGCCTTTTTCACATCCTCTAGAGATGAATTCGGTGGAATACCCAAGACTTGGTAATGGTGGTTTACTGTTGACATTGTCTAGTCGGAATTCATGTATATGTTATTGATGATCAGATGTTCCTTAATGGGAGGTGTGTTTACTTGTGGAGAGAGATCTGGTTAAATGATTTAAATTTTTTTTCTTTCACAATATTCCCTTTCTACATTTGGAAGTGATGCAGATGCTTATCGATTTCATTTCTAACAAGGAAGGAGCGTCGAGGTTCGTTGACATATGTGAGTAGATCCAGCTTCTCGTACAAACTTGTTACCATAACCCAGATAATATCTGGAGTGAAGCTTCTTCTGAAAACACAAAAACTGAGCTGCTCTTTCGCAGAAAGTCCAATGGATCACTAACGTGCACCTTTGAGACCTGTAGTTATTGATCCTTATGGGATAAGTTGAATAAATCTCGACCGTATTTGTATTGAATATTCTGTTCTAGTTAAGTGTATCTTGTCATATTAATACGTTCTCTTTAAACTGCAGTACCAGTAGTTCCATAGCTGGAAACCCGTCCGTCCTTCATTAGTCTAAATATCACTGCCTACTCGGTATTGTGGTGACCAGTGTATGACTAAATAACATTACGAATAGACAAGGGTACATATTCTTATATATAATAGTTGGGTGAAGAACAATTGTTATTGGGTATTTTAATCTAACGGTATATAGTGGGCATCTACCCCTGTGAGCGAGAATCTTACTATTCTAACCACTGACATCAATCAGTCTCAGATTTTTGTGCTCTATGTGAATACCTACAAGAAGTTCAATATATCCTTTGGAAACTTTAATTTTAATATAACATTCCATACTATTTGATAATCTATGATGATGTATATTTCGATGTTAAACCCTATATACTAGATGGGTCATTTTGCAACCACTATATATATGATTGTCGCATAATAAGACAACTGTCGCGTGGGAAAACCGACCACTTGCGACAAAAACCCTTTCTGTTGTGTGTAAACTTCGTGTCAATGGAGTTTCTATTTTGGAGATTAACATCAAATCTACATAAAATAAGTCAACCGACGGATTCAGTATAAACACCACCACATTCTTTATAGACATACCCACTACCATACATCTCACACACTCAGCAAGATGGCCTTGAAACACGCAACTACCCAAAGAGGTGGACACGTGTTCTATAATGACACTGTTGGACAATACCTCCTAATCCAATCCGATGGCCACGTTCAAATGTCGTCCGAGATTGGTGCTCCCTACGACACGGTGATTGCTGATTATGGACAATATATTTCCTGTGTTATTGGTGTAATCAGATTGAAATTCCAAACATATGTCATTGTTGGTGATAAACATGAAGTCACTGGTAATGTGATGGGTCATGAAATTGCAAGAGTGGTTTCACACAAGATATACCCATTAGGTGTCAATGCGTATGGTGCGAATGATCCTGAAGAAGTTGCATACTTGAAGTTATTGGAACAACATTTGACTAATGCGACGTTGTATTTCTCAATTGATGGAAAGTATGATTTGACTAATTCTTTGCAACGTCAATTCACATCTGAGTCAGCTCCTACCATTGATGATAGATTTTGGTGGAATAGATATTTATGTGAAATTTTGATTGAGAATCAAGCTAATTCATTCATTACTCCCTTGATTTATGGATATTTCAAATCCCATTCTGCAATGTTTGATGGTGCTAATTGTACTTTAGATTTTGCTCTCTTGACACGTCGTGCTGTTACAAGAGCAGGTACGAGATATTTTAGAAGAGGGATTGATGAAGAAGGGAATGTGGCCAATTTCAATGAAACTGAACAAATTTTCACTAGTAACGAAGGACATATTTATTCGATTTTACAAACCAGAGGATCAGTGCCAGTTTATTGGAGAGAAATCAACAATTTACAATATAAACCAAATTTGACCATTTCGTCCCAGTCGGCGTTAGATGCTACTGCTGCTCATTTTAGTGAACAAGTCAAGACATATGGAGACAATTATTTGGTTAATTTGGTCAATCAAAAAGGTTATGAATTGCCAGTGAAGAATGCTTATGAGCAAGCCGTTAACAATTTACCAGAGAAATTGCAAGCACATGTCCATTATATCTATTTCGATTTCCATCATGAATGTAAAGGTATGCGGTATGATCGAATTAATTTATTATTAGAGAGATTGATTCAATTAGATTACACTAGTGACAATTATTTCTGTTATGATTTACAACAAGAGAAGGTCATTTCTGTGCAAACCAAAGTGGTGAGGACCAATTGCATGGATTGTTTAGATCGAACAAATGTTGTTCAAAGTACAATTGGTCGTTGGGTATTACAAAATCAATTCATTAAATCGGGATATATTCCTAAACACCTAGTTCATCAACCATTTGAAAAGCAAGATCCAAAATTCAATTTATTCTTTCAAAATTTCTGGGCTGATAATGCCGATGCAGTATCTTGTGCTTATTCTGGTACAGGGGCATTAAAGACTGATTTCACCCGATTGGGGAAAAGGACGTACAAAGGTGCATTGAATGATTTATCGAATTCGATTACTCGTTACTTCAAGAATAATTTCCGTGATGGAAGCAGACAAGATTCTTATGATTTGTTTTTAGGTAGATATAGACCGTACCAAGAAGGAGTTGAGTCGCCATTTGTTGATAGACGTCCTGCCCATGTTCAATTGATGCCATATTTGGTGGGGACATCATTGTTGGTGTTAATGACTATGTTGTATTATCCTAATGGGTCACTTTTAGATGTTAGAAACTTGTTGATCATTGGGGGCTGTATTTTATTTGGTACTAGAGGTTTATTGTATATTGTTAAAGATGGATATCAATATGTTGATTGGCCCAGATTGGCACAATTAGATTTCTTGAAGAAAGAGAATGTGTATGATAGTGCTGGTAACAAGATAGTTGGCATTAAATATCGTGTATCTGATAACTACCAAGCGATCAGTAAGAAGAAGTATTAGTTTATACATGTATAGATATATACAGTGTGTCCAGAGTAAGTCTCTCTTTGAATAGTTTGAATGTGTTTTTATTTTCGTAAACTGAAATTTAACAAAAATCTTGTCGTAGTTTTTTTCTGCGACAACAAACAGACAGACAGACAGTCATTCAAACAGTCCAGACAGTGTCACTAGTTCCATGAAAAGAACAGAAGTGTATATGCAGGCCATGTAGGGAAAGTCGTTAAACTTAATCTACTCCTTTAAACGGTGGCATTTGTAATGGTGCTGATATAGGGTAATTTGATGTAAATGTAAATGATACTGAGAACGATTGATTTAACCTTATTGATTCGGCCAGTGTAGCTATCACACTTGACACGAATGCTAACACGCCAATGATGAACTTATTTCAAATATAACTTAAATATAAATATCCATAAAATTGCATGTTTTTCTATAAAAACTAAATAAACTAAATTGGAGGGAAATGATCTCCTTAAATACAAAACAATAACAAAAGCAAATAACTTGGAAAAGCAGCTTTACAACTAATTAATACCATTGTAAGGATGCAACTAACTTGAACCAAGTGAAATCTGTACGAAAACAAGTTTAACACAATAACAGTAATATCTAAACCAAGCGACATAAATGTCGCGGTGTCGCAGAAGACTTCATTACCACAACTTTTGGTTTAAGTGAAGTCGTACCTGTGACA